>JBCNJP010009098.1:0-32822 GCA_039602395.1 Deinandra increscens subsp. villosa
AAGAGAAGACATTTTTGAAAAATGGCGTGGAGATGTTTATTTCTCTTTTGTATTTGTCTCTCTTACTATGTAATACTTGGCATATGAATAAAATTTTTTATTTCCGCTGCTTTAGTTATCTCTGTTGTACCTTGTGTTCATGAGTAAATCCGATGCGTGACCGCTCCTAGGGCCAAGTCTAGGAGTGGGCGTCACACGTCTGGTCCTTTTTAGCAATATAGCGTCCCACTACAAATAGCCTTAGATAGACATATAAATTTCTTTTCTTACCTCTATGAGTATTCGTTTATCTATTTTGTTCTATATCATGTTTCTAGCGGTGAGTCTCATATCCCACTTCCCAAATTATATCATCCCTCATTATTTATTTGAAATAGAAATACATGTATAAAATGAGATGAGATTGCAGAGTATTAATTTAACTAAATACATTAATTCTCTAAATTATTTCTTATTTTCTAAAATTATCACGTCTTATTTCTAATATTTATCTCTATTTTAAATAAATAACACATTTTTATTATTTTCTTTATCTTTTTTCTCTTTCTTCAACGCATAACCACTAACAAAATTATGGGGTATGATAAATATACTAGCATTGATCACATCCCGTTTCTCATCTCCTATCCTATAATTTAACTAAAAACTCTATTTTTAAAATTTATCTGTCACTTTCTAAAATCACCACATTTCCTTCCTCACATTTATCGTCATTCAATTAAATAATACTTTTTTTATTTTTCTCTTTCTACTACTCACATCCACTCATAAATAATATTAAATAATAGATAAAGGTGAATAGTATATATCAAATACGAGGGGTGAACTTGATTTCCCCTAAATATATGAGATGTGGTATCGCAATGGGAATAGAAATGGGATGGGGTGACATTTTAGATTCTTTTTCTTCAAATTTGGAGATGAGATTGGAAATGGGAAATTGGATGTGAATGCTCCAATGTAGAAGGATAGAGAACTTAATGTATAAATAAAAGTGAATATAATTAGCCATTTTCCTTAAATTATGGGATGATATGCAAATTGGTATGCTATTATAAATACTCTAATAGCTTTTTATAAAGCGGATGATGAACTTAGAAAATTGTGATTCTCACTTGAATTATAGATATTATGAATAGCATCCACATCTCATCCCCCCCCCCCCCACACACACACCTCAAAATCTAAGTGTTGAGGGTATATTTTCAGGATGCTCGCAGGAAGCTCACATAGTTTAGGAATCCTATTGCCGTCTGGGAATTCCACTCGTTCAGGTATCCTGATTTGTTTTATTCGACTAACCCTTATAATTGTCACGTGTTTATTTGACCAGGTACCGTTGAAGTCATCAACTACCTCCGAGATTCAAGTTCCAGCTGAATGAGATCGTGGACAAAGAGGGCTCTAACGGTTACATTAGTTGGACGATAGGATCCCGGGAATCCCGGATAGTTTGTTATTATTGTAATCCTTATATAATCGAGGATTCGATCGACTTAGGCACACACAACACCGACGCACTTTGGCTCTGATATTTTACCATCATTGTAATATTTAGTGTCGATCAATCAAACCTCCAAAACACTTGTAATTTTTTATATCGTATCAATAAAATTGCTAGGCAGCAGGCTCTTCAGGCCGGATCCCAAGATTTTTTTGCTAGGATTCCTAGAGGCAACTCGAAGGATCCTGGATTTTTCCCTTGTTACATCCTTGTGTTCAACTTTACATTTCGATCATATTGACAAGCATACTACCTCACATTCTAAGTTTGGAATACGAAATTCCTTCGTGAATTTTTGACCAAAACAGTTTGGCGCCCACCGTGGGGCAAATGGTGCTTCATTCCAAGAAAATCCTGTTCTTTGTCCACTCCATTTGATCTCCGATCCGAAAAATGTCGAACCAACAGAAATCTGTTTCGGCCTCTACATCGTCCTCCATTCCTCCTCTTCCTTTCGCTCCAGGAAGTCAGAAGAAAACCAATGATCGTCAGAAGAAAGTGAACGAGCAGCCGAGAAAAACTGACTATCCTGTCTTCACAGGATCCCAGGTTCAATCTGTTGATCCTGTTATTACTAACAATGATTTGTTTGCTTATCAGATGGATTAGCAAGAAAAGACCAATCAAACAGTGATGAAGGAGATCGAGGAGCTTAAGAAATCTAAGAAACCTGTGGAGGAGCAAGGTCCTCTATTTCCCCGGTATCTCAATTTCAATGCTTCAGTATCCTCAGATCCGGCTCGCTACAATTACAAATCAGCACCAGGCTTCACTATGGCCCCTATAATAACTTCCCAGACCGCTGGATATGCAGGGAGTAATGCTGGATTCTCAGGAGCCGTCCCGCCAAAATCCTCGCAGCCGCGCTCCAAGGATCCTTAGACTCCACTATCGTTGGGATCCTTAGCCACACCATCTCAAGGATATCAACATTCTAACTCTTCTGTTTCTGCAGGAATCTTCAAGACCGGCTCCTCAGATGTGCATGATAGTGACTTCATCCCCATGCAAGCAGCAACCACTATGGATCCGAGCATCCCAACGAGCTATGGATATAATTCCTGTCGTTTCTAACCATGATGCTCCTTATGATGCAGGTATTCATCCAAGTATCGCTAGGGAGCTCCAGAAGTTGAAAGAGATGATATCAAATGTTCCAGGGATCCTGAAACCTATTCCTGAGGTTCCTTTGGAAAGCCACAAGATCTCCAGATTTACTTGGCCAATTTCTCAAGTGGAGATCCTGAAACGTTTTCAAACTCCAAGCATGAAGCTTTACGATGGAACTACGGATCCTGAAGAACATGTGGCACATTACAGGGAGCGTATGGAGATCAACCCCATTCCGATAGAAATCAAAGAAGCCTGTCTGTGCAAAGGATTTGGTTCAACCTTAACAGGACCAACCATGAAATGGCTACTGAGCATCCCTCCTAACACTATTACGTCATTTTCTCATTCAGTTAACCTGTTTAACAATCAATTTTCTTGCAGCAGAACCTTTGAGAAGCTCACAGGTGACCTGTACCAAATAGTTCAGAAGCCAGATGAGTCGCTCAGAGAATACATTGCCAGATTCGGACGAGAATCTCTCAAGATTCCTCATCTGGATATGGCGGCAGCCGTCGAAGCCTTTAAAATGGGGCTCTCTAAAGATTCACGTTTTTATGATGATCTTGTCATGACTCCTTGCAGGAATCTCGACGAAGTACGCAGCAGAGCCTTGAGGTTTATCCGTTTGGAAGATTACAAAAAGATCCACCAAAGATTGGACGTTCCTAAATATGATCCTAACAGTAAGAAGGCGGAATCCCCCGGGAAGCCGTATAGATCTCGTCCATACTCTAAACTGGAAAATCACAAAGTCAATGTCGTAGAGCAGGATGATGATGATGATGAAGAGTATCCTAAGGTATCTGAGTACTATTTTTCTGTTGGCATTGGAGGCCTAATGTGTGCAATGCAAGATCTTGGTGAAAAGGCAAGATGGCCTAGAAAATACGATAAACAGGGATCTTGGAAAGACAAGACCAAGTGGTGTGCCTTCCACGAAGATTTTGGCCACCTAACAGACGAATGCATAGCACTACATAAGGAAATTAGCGATCTACTCAGTAAGGGGCATCTTAAAGAGTTGATAGGCAGAAAGAAAGTCAAGACTCAGGAAGCCGACAAGGTGCCTCAGATAGCAGCTTCTCCACCTCAGGATGCTCAAATAATCAACTTCATCTCAGGAGGCTCGGACATCTGCGGCACTTCGTATTCCTCAGCCAAGAAGCATGCTAAGGAATCCAAATCTGAATAGGGTGACAGACCTATCCGGACATCCACCCTATCTCGAGACAAGCTCATATCCTTTGATGAGAGCGACCGTTCTCATGTTCAGGATCCTCATCATGATAGTCTTATAGTTACTTTATATATTGCTAACCATTTTTTCCGCAGGATTCTGATTGATAATGGAAGCTCAGTAAACATAATCCGTCTTGATGTGCTCAAGAAGATGGGGATCCCAGAAACTGAGATAGTTGCAAGATCCTCAGTCCTAGTTGGCTTCAGCGGTGAAACTAAAAGCGCCGTTGGGGATATCAGGTTGCCAGTATACATAGAAGGGGTAAACTTTATGCAAAAATATTGTGTTATAGATTCTCTTTCTTGTTGCAATATAATTCTTGGCAGGCCATGGATACATGAGATGAGAGCGGTCCCTTCAACCTATCATCAATGCATCAAGCTTTCTACACCTTGGGGAGTTGTGAGGATTGAAAGCGACCAGCAGGAAGCCAAGAACTATTACTCAACGTCAATGAAGAATAGCACAAAGGTGACGAAGGGATAACAATTACAGAAAAGGGCACTTAAAGTACAGGAGGACATGGAGCTTTATGTTAAAGAAGTCCTTCTAGACCCTGAGAATCCTGAAATCAAGGTGCTCGTAGGAACAGGCATCCCAGTGAATGTTGAACAAAAACTAGTTCAACTTCTGAAGGCCAGAACCTCAACTTTCGCCTGGAAACTCGAGGACATGACAAGTATCCCCAAACATGTTATTACTCACAAACTTGGTTTAGATCTTTCTTTCAGGCCTATACAGCAAAAAAGATTGAAGTACGCTCCAGAGAAGAATATAATCATCCAGGAGAAGAATGGAAAGTGGAGAGTCTGTGTTGATTACACGAACTTAAAGAAGGCCTATCCTGAGGATCATTTCCCACATCCCCATATTGATGCAATGGTGGATGCTACAGCTGGTCATGAGATGCTCACTTTCATGGACGCCTCATCACGATTCCGGCAAATTCAGATGGAACCATGTGATCAGGAGCATACGACATTTATGACTCCGACAGGTATCTATTGTTATACTGTTATGCCTTTTGGTTTAAGAAATGCAGGTGCTACCTACCAGAGGCTCGTCAATATGATGTTTAAAGAGCAACTGGGGGACATGATGGAGGTCTACATAGATGATATGGTGGTGAAATCCAAAAGGGCAGAAGATCACATCAAGGAACTCCAAACTGCCTTTGACATCCTTGACCAGTATAACATGAAGCTCATTCCCTCCAAATGCCACTTTGGGTGCGAGCTAGAAAATTCTTAGGCTACATGGTTACCGAAAGAGGGATCGAAGCGAGTCCAGAGCAGATTAAAGCAATCCTAAATTTGAAGTCCCCGTCGAATGTAAAAGAGGTACAAAGGCTGATAGGAAGAATCGCAGCACTCAACATGTTCATTTCAAGATCCTCGGAAAAAAGTAAGGATTTCTATGATATCCTGAGGAAAAATAAAAAATTTGAATGGACTGAGAGGCACGAAGAAGCCCTGAGATGCCTGAAAGACTACCTGTTATCAGCCCCGTTGTTGATGAAACCAGAAGATGGGGAGCCGCTATATTTATATCTATCTATTTCCGGAAGCTCACTCAGTGCAGTCCTGATAAAAGACCATCAAGGTCAGCATCATCCAGTATATTACTGTTTTGGCTAAAAATTACTTAAGCAAGATTAGTAAGATTTGAACCAAATAAGATTGTGAGGTTTGGTTCCTAGGATTAAGATACGAAAACTGCTTGAAAAAATCGTGGGACAATAGTCGAATTCCAGGGTCAAAAGCCGGAATTCTGGGTAAAAATGTTAGTTTAATTATGAAATTGATTAAGAAACTTGACAACACAAATGAAACCTTGAACGCAAATGAGAACACCAAGAATTTTACTAGGGAAAAGCCCTTAGCCCTTAGATGTCTCTAAGGCACCGCCGACATAAAAACCCCGGGTAGCGATAACACACGCTACCAATTTATTGATCACGAAATTGTTTGAGTACAGTGAGTAAAAAGAGAATTGAATACGAGAATACAATGTGTAAAGCTCGAGTGAGCTGAATGAAATGACTAAGTGCCCTATATATACTCCTAGATCTTCAACAACTTGTCTGATATTCCAGGGATCCTCTCTTCAACGCGTCTTTCAGTTGGTTGACCGAGTTTTCAGCTAAAGTCTTTTGACCACGTGTGAAATAAGTCTCCAACTCATCCCATTCGACCATTGGTAGACTTCGTTAACCTGTCCTTGATCAGATATAGACACACAATGCATTAGTAACAATGTCCTAGCATGCAGGATCATTTCCACATGCTGGGTCATTCGTACAATAAGGGTGACCCTGGATTATGCTCATCCTGGGTCATAACAACATTTAACAAAAATAAAATGAATATGAACTTCCCTGGATTATGGTGACATCCTGGGACATTACCTTATTCCAGATATATTCAGGGTCATCTGAACGTTACCTGTCAAATTCTAGGTCATACGATTCCTGTGTCGATCCTGCCCTAAGTCTATACCTGTACCCTGGATTACAAGCCGAAAATTCAGGGTATAACAACTGCCCCCAAATTTTCGCAAGTTGTAGATAAGTATTACAGCTGTGAATTTTTTTGAATTAAGGTCTAATCCACGTCTATTTTAACCGTGTCCATTAATTGAGCATCCATGACGCAACGTCGTGGGGTAACTTCCCATCACCCCTGCAACTTCTAATCCCTCTTAAATACTAGCTTTAACCTCTCCCCTCTTTCCCATTAACTTTTGCGAGAGCAAAGGTTTACGTTAGGATCTCCAGCTTCCGACCTTCTCCGATCAGGTAATCTTCTCCTTTTGCCCCTTTCTTTTCTTTCTAACCATGCCCCGCAAGAAAATCCGATCGGAAACCATGGCCAAAAAGACCGGAATCGAGGACTTCCTCGATCAAAACTACCTGCAAAGCCGAGAACTAGAAACCTGCAACTTTACCGACGCCGACATTGCAGCCTTCTCATCGTATGGCCTTCTTCCTCCGTCTGCTGAAATCAGGCCTTTTGATAAGAGGCTTAGGTCGGATTTTTGTTCCGAAACCTGGGTCTGCTTGCCGTGCACCCCTTTTTCCATGGGGCTATCCTACCCTTTTACCGGTCTTTTGGCCGAGTTCTTCGAGGCCACTGGCCTTGCCTACACCCAAACTCTCCCCATCGTATGGAGAATCCTGGGTACCCTAAACCGTCTCAACAGGGAGTTCGATTCCTTGATTGGGTTGCCTGAACTAGCCCTAGGCTATGAACTCAAGTCCCACGGTAGCAATTGTTCAAGGCTCTGAACAAGGATATCAACTGATTCCTCGTGCCTCTTTTCATGAGGATTAAATTCTTTTTTGTCAAGAGATCAACCATCCTAGGAGGAATGGATCTTCCAATTAGGTGGAGAGTAGAGGGTAGGTTTTCACCTGCTTTAGGAATTAGGATTTCTTTTTCATTATATGTTAATCAAATACCGACCTTGGATTTTTCTGTTTTGCAGTGCCTAGCTTGAATTCAATTGGTCCTGCGAATCCAGGGGCATTTGAGAGATTCGATACCTTCTTGACCATCACTGAAGAAGATCGAGAATTCAAGGCCGATCCCCATCAAGCTGCTTCTTCCACTTCCCACAGTATGTCAAGCTGTAAGTATTCTGGGACCCTGCCTCTTAACCCTTGGATTTTGTTGATTTCTTATGCTTCTGCCCTTCAGTTGCTGCTACTCCTATCAACCTTGAGGATGTGGACCTGGACGCCTTTCTGCTGGGTGAATCTGAGCAAGACATTCAGGTCCTGCCCATGGTGAAAACTGAGCCCTCATCTGCCCCTAAGGCTCCCTCTTCCAGGACTTCGGGCACGAAGCACAAGACCAGGGCTGCTACCGCTGATGTGACCATGCGACCCTTGGAAAACATGGATGCTGCTGGGCAGCTTACACATGCTGAAGCCTCCTCTCGCCAAGTAAGTAATAACTGGGTACCCCTGAATTTTCTGCATAGTCGAGCCATTCAGGGTCTAAAATATTTAATTAAATTACCTTTATTTGCAGATTGCTGGGCGATTCTTCGTACTGGTCTGGGCTGCTGAGAAACGTGCCCAAGATGCTGAGTCCTCGTCTAGGAAGGAGATCTCTGCTCTGAACAAGGAGTTGAACCTGGCCAAGGCGGCGGCTAACAAGAACCTACGGCTGGTCCAGGACCTGGAGAAGAAGGCTGTGGAAGTGCGGGCTAATCACGAGGCTGCCCTGGCTGCAAAAGACGATGAGGGCAGGCTAATAGCCCGCATCTCTCTCCTCCAATGCAGGTTGAAGATGGCCAAGGAGGCCAGGGACTTGGGGTTCAAAAACCCCAAATGGGATGTGACCGAATGGGCAGGTAAACTGCGTAAACTAGGCGCAACCATCCCAGCTGGGTGTGACCCTGAAGCCGACCCTGGAACCAGCAAGGGAACCCCATCCAAGGGTTTCGCTGATCATGCCATGGACATTGACCAGCCCAAGGAATGGGAGGCGCCAGCCTAGGAGCCCAAGGCAGCAAAGGAGGTGTCGGTGGTGGAGGAAGCTAAGGAGACGACCCAGAATGCAGTTTGAAGGTTGGGGGTCGTCTTCCTGTTTTTTGTTGTTCTTTTAAAAACAATTTTAATTTTATGCTTGTGATGTTATGCCGGTTGATGTTTCCCCGTTTTGTTAAGACAATATGCCCCACCCCTGGATTTGGAATCCAGGGTTTTGACATGCCCCCATCCTGGGGTGGTCAGAGCTTTTCCGGACCCATGATGGGTCTTTTAATATAATTGCTTTTGGTTACATGATTGTGTTTGAAATATTTGAAAGATGTTTGCTGATGCGTGGAATCATTCTAGGGTTTACCTTAGTATTCCTGGGTTGCCCCCAGGATTTAGGACTCCTCGTAGCTTCAGTAGATTTGTGAATGTTTCCTGTCATACGAGCATAACAATTAGAATTAACTAGCCAAGTAGTTAATTTACTTAGGTTTTAACTGTTATGACCCTGGATTAGGTCAATAATCCTGGGCCACTAGGTAGTCCTTAAGTTATTTCTGGGGTCATGCCCGGTGCCGTACTGGCGAACTAGGGGATTTCCTCTTAGTCGTACCGACTGACCAGGGCATGTCCTTGGAGGCTTAAGTTGGTACGTTAGCACCAATCCATCATGAAAACGCATTAATTGTTTTAAACCTTAAGGGACCCGCACATGTCCCTGGATTAGGAGGTTACCACCAATGCTATTAACACGGATGATCCCACAATCCTAGGGTTTCATACTTGGATCACGTGCGTCCCCGGGCGAGGAAAAAATTGCCACGTGCGTCCCAGGAGAGGTGTGATAGCCCATATTCTGGTGAAGGAAGCTTAGTCCTCAAACCTTAGGATTGGGTTTAGGCCTTACCCAATACGGAAGTGAGATGGCCAGTCTCAAACTTAGGAGACATATGCTGATTATCCTTGGCTTTGTGCATCATGAGTACGCTTTGTTCCATGTGCCCTGGATTTTTGAACAACCTGCATCTTGGGTACTCTGAATCCTGGGATACCCGGGATTCTGAGTAACCCAACTGTCAAAACATAGATCTTTGTGTATTCAAGGTAATGAATAACAACCTCAAATATAATGTGTGACTGATGTCAATAAATAAAAAAGATAAAACATACAAAGGAAATAAAAGAAATAAATTAATCAAGAGAAACTGACCTGGATTTCCAGCATGAATTTAAAAATTAAACACATACCTGGGCGGCTGAATCCTGGGACAGGAAGCCTTACATGAAATATGCCTTCAAGTGTATCGCATTCCAAGGTCGTGGTAGTAGGTCTCCTTCCATATTAGCTAGCCAATATGCCCCCTTACCAGCCTCAGAGTCAATCAGGTACGGACCTTCCCATTTAGGAGCCAACTTTCCGTCCCTTGGATTTGTTGTGTTCTGAAATGCCTTTCTAAGGACTAGATCTCCCACCTTAAACCTTCTGATCCTCACATGTTTGTTGTAGGTATTAGAATTTTTTGTTGATACCCTTCCATCCTCCAAGCCGCTTGATCTCTTAGTTCATCCAGGGTATCCAAGTCTTCAATCAGGGACTGATCATTCGAATCCTGGGTCTGACTACTGACCCTGAATGTCGGGACCACCATTTCTGTAGGGATAACTGCTTCAGTGCCAAAGACAAAGGAAAATGGGGTTTGGCCTGTGGCATTCTTGGATGTAGTCCTGTCTGCCCATAATGCCAAGGGTAGCTCTTCTGCCCATCTTCCTTTCTTTTCTTTCAATCTCTTCTTCAAGTTGTTTATTATAATCTTGTTGCTTGATTCAGCATAGCCATTAGCCTGAGGATGCACCATGGTCGATGTTATCATTTTTATGCCCCAAGATTCTCAGAATCCTGTGGTTCTACTTCCGATAAATTGGGACCCGTTATCACAAATAATCTCGGATGGTACTCCAAATCTTGTTAAAAAATGTTCCTTTTAATAAAGGATATGACTTCTTTCTCCCTGACTTGAACGTATGCCTCGGCTTCAATTCATGTTGAGAAATAATCCGTCAGAGATAGCATGAATACCTTTCCTCCGGGGGCCTTAGGTAACTTTCCAACAATATCCATCCCCCACTTCATGAAGGGCCAGGATGCTGGAATAGGGTACAGTGGTTCTGCAGGCTGGTGAGGGACATTGGCGTGTCTTTGAAAAGCGTCACACTTCTGGGAGAAATCCTAGGAATCCTTCCTCATGGTAGGCCAATAATACCATGTTCTCAGAATTTTGGACATTAAGGACCTGCCCCCTGTATGGTTTCCACAATCACCTTCGTGGATATCTTTGAGTACATCCTGGGCCTCATCCTTCTCCAAGCACCTCAGATATGCACCTGCAAAAGATTTTCTATACAAAATATTCTTAATAATCACGTACCTGGCTACTCTTACTCTAAATGCACGGGCATCCTTCTCGTTCCCTGGGATAGTAGCCTCCTGCAAATACTGGATAATTGGTCTAGTCCAGGACTTCTTCTGGGTTGAAGAATCCTGGGTATTGGATACCAGGATCGTATCTGCAACATTAGAATCCTGGGTATCTGTACCCTGGTCTATGGCTGGTGTTAATATATGAATTATAGGAATATGAGTGTCTTCAAGTGCCTTGAATGCTGAGCCTAAGTTTGCCAATGCATCTGCCTCATCATTCTCTTCCCTTGGTACTTGTTGAATATTAAAGTTTTGAAAATCCTGGGACATTATTTTTACCACCTCCAAGTATTTGATTAATTTCTCCCCTTTAGCTGTATAGGACCCATTAAAATGGTTAGTTAAAAGAAGAGAGTCAACATATACCTGGATGTGTTGAATTCCCAAGTGTAATGCTAAGTGTAACCCAGCAATTAGGGCCTCATGCTCGGCTTCATTATTAGTTGCCTGGAATCCACACCACACAGCCTGGGGTATCATGTCCCCCTGTGGTGATTTCAGTATGATTCGTAGGCCTGTCCCCCTGATATTTGATGCTCCATCAGTGAACAAGGTCCAGCACCCTGAAATTTCTTCCTGTTGAAGCTGCTAGAATTCCTGGTCCGCTTCTTATTGTATGTCAGTACTGAAATCAGCCACAAAATCAGCTAGAGCCTCGGATTTTATAGCTGTCCTGGCCTCGTAGATCAGATCATATGCACTCAGCTTCACCGACCACTTAGCCATTCGACCTGACATTTCTGGTTTTCTCAAAACAGACTTTATAGGGTAGTTAGTTCTAACATGAATTGTATGAGTTTCAAAATAGTGTATAAGTTTAGTAGATGCCATACTTAGGGCTAATATAAGTTTTTTCAAGGTGTGAGTACCTGGATTCAGCATCAAGTAAACTTTTACTTACGTAATATATCGGGTGTTACTGACCTTCTGCATCCTTGGTCAGGACCGCGCTTACCGTATTCCTGGAAACTGCTAAGTATAGGGACAAGGGCTCCCCTGGATTAGGCTTCATCAACAAGAGTGTCGTGGACAAGTATGCCTTCAAATCCTGGAACGCTTTCTCGTGCTCCTCTTTCCACTCGAAATTCTTGTTCTTCTACAGACTGTCGTAGAATTCCCTGCATCTTTCTGAGGATTTTGATATAAATCTATTTAGGGCAGCAATTCTACCTGTAAGCCTTTGAACGTCTTTGGTGCTGGATGGTGATCGTAGGTTGGCAATTGCCCTGATCTGCTCTGGACTTGCCTCTATACCTCTCTTGGTTACCATGTATCCCAGGAATTTGCCTACTCCGACCCCGAAATGACACTTCTCTGGATTTAGCGTCATGTTGTATTTATCCAGGATGTCAAAGGAATCCTTAACATCCTGGACATGGTCATCGATGACCCTGGATTTCACCACCATGTCGTCGATATACACCTCCATCGTGTCCCCCGGTTTCTCTTTAAACATCATGTTGACCAATCTCTGGTATGTTGCCCCTGCATTTTTTAGTCCAAAGGGCATAACTATATAGCAATATATACCTTTTGGTGTTATGAATGTCGTATCTTCTTGATCCTGGCTTCCAACTGAATCTGCTGAAATCCTGAGGTGGCATCCATGAAAGTCAACATTTCATGGCCTGCCGTTGCGTCAACCATGGAATCTATGTGTGGTAGTGGGAATGGATCTTTTGGGCATGCACGGTTTAGGTCCGTGTAATCCACGCATACCCTCCATTTACCGTTTTTCTTACTTACTACCACCACGTTGGCTAACCACCTGGAAAACTTCACTTCTCTGATCATCCTTGCTTTTAATAGTCTATCCACCTCGTCCTGGATTATGACGTTCTTTTCTGGTGCAAACTTTCTTCTCTTTTGGTGTATGGGCCTGAAAGAGTTATCAATTCCAAGTTTATGTGTAATAACGGATTTAGAGATACCTGTCATGTCGTCATGGGACCAAGCAAAGGTTGAGATCCTGTTCTTGAGTAGGTGTACTAATTGTTCCTCTATTGGCCCTAGAATATTTGTTCCAATATAGACTTTCTTCCCTGGATTTAAGGGATCCAACTCGACAACTTTGACGTCTTGCTCCCTTGCTTCCAGGGCTTCCCGGGCCTTTTTCTTTAATTGCTATCCTTGTCTTGGTTTAGAGGATATTTTCATCGACGTAGTGTAACATTCTTTGGCCTCTTGTTGGTCACTATTGACTGTGATTACACCCCAGGGCGTTGGCAGCTTCACACACTGATGGTACGTTGAGGGTACAACCTTGTTGTCATGAATCCAGGGCCTACCCAGGATTACGTTGTACCCTGATGGTGCGTCCATAACACAGAAATGTTGAACCGAGTTGAGCCCTTCTACATAGACCGAAATCTTGATCTCACCCAGGGTATTCTTAGTTTCGCCACTGAAGCCCAGGAGTACCGTGGATTTTGAGATGATCTCTGAGTGTGGAATCCCCATCTTCTGCAAGGCCTCCAACTGGATTATATTCACTGAGTTGCCTCCGTCAATCAGATACCTCTTCACAATGTTTTTGGCAATGTGAAGTGTTATCACTAAACCATCGTGATGAGGGTATATGATATCACGTCTATCGTCTTCCCCGGACGTAATTTCCTTGACATCTGGCTGAATGGAACTCTTCCTGGGTCTTCCCTCTCTATCCGACTTGGATTCCTTGGCATGTCTTTTTGCTGCAGAATAAGAGGTACCACAGATGTCAGAACTTTTAGGTTATATAACTATTTATCAAAACACGAGTACGCAGCGGAAAGATTCCTATGAATTAATCTAACTAACCGGATAGAACATGTTTACCTTATGAGCTCGGATTGAATTGATCTCTTGGAGGATTTGATACAAATCCCTCTACGATCGCACACACGACACACCAATGCTATGTGCTAGCAACCGATCACGAACTCCTCTTGATGTAGGCTTGGTCGAACCACACAAGAATCGAAACCTCCCTTGGGTTTTCTTGTTGCCGAATTCGAGAGAGTAGAGAGAGAGAATTAGGGTTTTCTTTTATCTGATAAAAGCAGCAACTAATCCTTAAACCCAGAGGGTCTATTTATAGGATTAGAATACTTGATAAACAAGCAAAAGGGATAGGCATAAGAGCCCTAGCCGAATTCGGCCTAGAGGCCTTATCCACAACCTTTTCTCAATTGTAATCCAATTACAATTCTCTCTAATTACAACTAACACCCCTGTTAACAATTAACTGTCAGTTTTTAACGAAACTTCGTTAAATGTTCGTGATAAATATTAATTAACCATTAATTAATATTAATACATTTGGTGTCGAGACGTGTGACCCCGTAGGCTTAAATAACTTCCGGACATACGCTTACTATTACATGATCATATCCCTACAGCTCCCACTTGAGCTTGCAATAGTAAAGGTAATAACATTGGTTAGCGTCTAGCAACACGCCAATGCTCCCAGAAATATTTAAGTACAGTTTCTCAAAGTGTATTTAAATGGTACAGTCATTTACTATCCCTTTGTTACCGATACCGTGTTAAATATGAATATGGATCAAGTCATTTCATACTTTAACGATTCTGTTTCTCATTCTCACAACTAACTTAAGATTACCAGATTGCAAATCGAGACATCTCTAGATTTCATTTGGGCACGGCCATGCAAACATCTTAATTAGTCCAATGAGGGGCCCAGTGGTATCTGCTTCAGCACAAAGCTGAAGGAACAAATCCTCTTGACTACACGTGTCAAGTCACATACTTCACTACACTTACTGAAAATAGCCCTTTTGTACTACCTTATTCAGGATAGTTAGACCTATATCAAGTAGGTGCAATCCATACATGCATGACCTGCTTGTATCTCAAGTCTAAGGATAAATAAAGCAACCATTTACGAATTTCACTCAATGACGATGATCCATAAAGTGACAATTCGTTAGTGGGTCAGTCCAGTATGCATCCAATGAATACCATGTGAGTTTGGTGGGACCATCCAAACCAATCACTCAGATTTTGTCTTAGTTTAACTATACTCCCATATAGTTAATCGACAATGGACAATTTAGAATACTTGACAAGTACTCAAGGATTAAACATGCAAATATAGGACACAACTTAACCATTAAATGAAATCAAACATATCAAATACTTTATTTCATTATATAAACAGAAATTGCTTAATGTCCTTTATCCAAATACCGAACATCAGACATACATGATTTAACTAGCTAATTTAAGTCCCATGCCCTCGGCATGCCTTTCAAGCTTCGGCCTCGACAAAGCTTTCGTGAAAGGATCAGCTAAGTTAATATCTGTGTGAACTTTGAGTAATTTGATTTCACCTAGTTCGATCTACTCACGAACATAGTGATATCTCCTGGCATAGTGTCTGGCGCCCTTCTGAACTCTGGGTTCTTTGGCGATGACTAATGCACCCGAGTTATCGCAGTACATGTCAATAGGCAAGTTACTTGTGGGGACAATGTCTAGCCCACTAATAAACTTCCTTATCCAGACAGCCTCCATTGCAGCTTCCGAAGCAGCAATGTACTCAGACTCTGTTGCAGACATAGCAACTGTGGTTTGTTTCTTTCTTTTCCAATCCACAACGCCTCCATTCATAATGAAGACGTACCCAGACTGAGACTTCGTGTCATCTCTATCAGTCTGAAATCCAGCATCACAGTATCCGGTCACTTTGAGCTCTTGATCTGGATTTCCCCCATATACTAAAAACAAATCTCTAGTAGCCCGTAGGTACTTGAGAATGGTCTTAACAGTAGTCCAGTGACTTTCACCTGGATTCTGTTGATAACGGCTAACGATATTTTGCGCAAACGCTATATCGGGTCTAGTGCATCTCACCGCATACATTATAGAGCCTACAGCCGAAGCATAAGGGACTCTTTGCATACGCTTCACCTCATCAGGTGTAGAAGCACCTAGTTTGACCGACAGACCAAGTCCTTCCTGCATTGGTACTATACCACGCTTGGAATTCTCCATCTTGAATCGCTTCAAGATCTTATCAATATAAGCACTTTGACTTAGTCCAATCAACCGCTTAGTTCTATCTCTATAGATCTTGATTCCAAGAATGAATGCTGCTTCTCCCAAGTCTTTCATGGCAAAACACTTTCCAAGATGGGATTTTACATCTTGCAACATTGGAATGTGTTTTCCTATTATCAATATGTCATCTACATATAAGACAAGGAAAGTAACATTACTCCCACTAGCTTTGCGATATACACATGGCTCATCGGGATTCTGAACGAAACCAAAATTTTTGATTTCTTCATCAAACCGTTTATTCCAACTCCTCGATGCTTGCTTTAGTCCATAAATGGACCTTTGAAGCTTGCATACTTGGTTGGGATGTTTTGGATCAATGAACCCTTCAGGTTGGTCCATATAGACTTCTTCATCCAAGTAACCATTTAAGAAGGCAGTCTTAACATCCATTTGCCATATCTCAAAGTCATAGTACGCTGCTATGGCTAAGAGAATCCTAATAGCTCTAATGTCTGCTACTGGTGAAAAGGTCTCATCATAGTCAACGCCAAAACGTTGAGTATAACCTTTCGCCACGAGACGAGCTTTATAGGTGTGTACATTTCCATCCATGTCGGTCTTCTTCTTGAAGAGCCATTTACTCCCAACGGTTCTTGCGTTAGGAGGAAGATCAACCAGGGTCCAAACGTGGTTATCTTGCATGGATTTCATTTCCACATTCGCAGCTTCAAGCCATTTGTCAGATTCCGGATCTGATAATGCAGCTTTGAAGTTCGGAGGCTCATTGAGATCTCCTCATACGTTATCCTCGGATTCGACTAGACCAATCCATCTATCCGGATTACGTACGACCCTTTCGGATCTACGAAGTGGAATCGCAACATCATCGACTTGAGGTTCATCACTTTGAACATCCCCCCCCCCAAGTTGATGATTGCTAGTTGTTTCAGAAGGTGACACATCTTCTAGTAGTTCTACAATTCTCCCACTGTTCTCTTGAGCTATAAAATTCTTTTCAAAGAATTCAGCATATCGAGCAACACGAACAGTGTTTTCGGAAGAATTATAGAAGTAGTAACCCATTGTTTCCTTTGGGTATCCCACGAAGATGCACTTAGTAGTCCTGGGTTGTAATTTGTCAGGCGTATCACGCTTCACAAGTGCCTCACATCCCCAGACTCTTAAGTAAGACAACACAGGGACTTCTCCATGCCATAATTGATATGGTGTCTTTTCAACCTTCTTGGTTGGAACCATATTTAGAACGCGTACAGCAGTTTCTAGAGCAAAATCCCAAAATGATAATGGGAGAGTTGTAAGGTTCATCATCGACCTCACCATCTCTAGTAAGGTTCGATTCCTCCTCTCAGACACTCCATTATGCTGAGGAGTATAAGGAGGAGTAAGCTGTTGGACAATTCCACACGCTTTAAGATAATCCTTAAACTCTTGGCTTAGGTATTCTCCACCACGATCCGATCTAAGGATCTTGATGGTCTTACCGAGTTGATTTTCAACTTCGTTCTTGAACTCTTTGAATGTTTCAAATACCTCATGTTTATGTTTAAGCAAGTAAACATAACCATAACGGCTGAAATCATCCGTGAAAGTTACGAAGTAGCTAGCACCTTTTCTTGACACATGTCTAAATGGGCCACATACATCAGTATGGATGAGTCCAAGTAGCTCTTTTGCCCTTTGCGGCTTGTTCGGAAAGGGTTTTCTTGTCATCTTTCCTGAGATACAGGAAACGCATTGATCAAATGATTCATCATTTGATTGTAAGATCCCTTCACGTTGAAGTCTTTCAATGCGATTTTTGCCAACATGGGCAAGACGACAGTGCCAAAGATAGGTAGAGTCCAAACCAGTTTTGGCTCGTTTGCTAATAGTGAACATTGAATTATTTGAAACACAACCACGCATATCAATTTCATAAATGCCATTACAAGGAATAGCATCAAAATAATGAACATTATTTTTAGAAACTGAAATACTGATATCATTAAAAACATTAATGTATCCTTGGTTTTTCAACAGAGAAACTGAAATAACACCTCTAGTGATAGAAGGTGCATAATGGCAATTGTCTAATAAAATACATAACCCAGAAGGCAGAATTAAATGAAATTCTCCTATAGCTTCCACAGCTGCTGGAAAACCATTTCCAACGAACAGCTGCAAGGCCCCAGGCTTCAGTTTCCTCCTCTTTCTAAGACCCTGTAACGAATTACAGATGTGAGTTCCACAGCCGGTGTCATACACCCATGAATCACTCTTAGAAAAGGAAAATAATTCAATTGTGAAGATACCTGAAGTACTAGTCCCACTAGTATTCTTTCTCTTCTTCATCAACTCAGCTAGGTAGGTAGGACAGTTCCTCTTCCAGTGTCCGACTTCACCACAATGGTGACAGATCTGGTCCTTAGCCTGATGCTCTTTAGGGGCCGGAGGGGTTTGCTTGGCTTTAGGGATATGGGCAACAGCCTTGCCTTTACCCTTGCCATCAATCTTGCCCTTCCCCTTTTGCGGTCGTTTAGCCTTTTGGATCTTACCCCCTTGATCATAAGAACTTGGGGTGTTTCAGTGGCCTTTTTAGGAATTGTTTTTTCATACTCGACAAGCATAGCATGAAGCTCAGGTATAGTCTTAGTCATACTATGCATGTTGTAGTTGCGCACAAAAACCCTCAAAATCCTTCGTAAGCGATTTGAGGATCATGTCAACTGCAACAACACGATTATACCCATAATTGAGCCATTCCAATTTGTCAAAGTAGCTCTTCATTTTGAGCACATGACTACTGACCGATTTACCAGATTCAAGCTTCAAGTCGTGGAGTTCCACAACTAGGTCGAACAATTCGACACCAGCTTGTTTTTCATACATCTTCTTTAGCTCTTTGATCATATCACAAGGTGTATGAAATTCGTATTGCTTCTGAAGATCAGGAGTCATACTCGAGATCATCATACAAGCAACCTCATCGTATCTGCTGTACTCTGCGTTGTAGAACGCTTTCTCTTGCTCAGAAGCATCAGCAGCTGGCTCGGTCGGCCAATGATGTTCAAGGACATCGGTCCTCCGTTCAACTCTAAGGACAATCCTCAGTTGACGGTACCAGTCATTGAAGTTAGATCCATTCAGCTTTTCTCTTTCAAACATTTGACGAAAAGCATGACCAACATTGTTTTGAGGAGGGTTTGTTGCCATCTACAAAACAGATTAAGTTCAAAAATCAGTATTTTCGATAATCTTTTCCTTAATAAATTTAATTACCCAATGTTTAAGCATTTTAAACAATTAAGCTTTATTAAGGCTAGGATCCAATTGACATGCCATCATTTCATCAGTTGATCTGCTAGAAATGATGCATTCAAATGGTAAGTGACGATCACTAATTGTATTCCAAATACAATTCCTAGATTTTATGAGACCTACAACTTGCACCAAGTGATTTGTAGTCATGTTTCATCTCATCTTTTGCCACGGGCCAAGGGTCTCACCGCCTAGCTCGTTTTAAGTCGTCCAGCCAAGAACGCACAAATTGTCCACCATTGTGTACCAATGAGTGGGAATTTGTCATGCAAATGCCATTTTACCATTGTGTACCAATGAGTAAGATGACATCCACAAGTGTCCTTTACAAGGTGGATGGCAAAGACTTAAGTTTGGATTGGGTCAAAACAATTTTGATACGTGATCAAAAAGGTTATGTGTGAAGATTCATGCACTTCTTCATCACATAATGTGTTTATAAAATTCTTCGTTTGTCTTCCAAATCAAAAGAGCTCGGTAGCTCCATTTGCAACACACAAAGAAGCGTAGGGGTGATGTTTGCAACTTTTGCAATTAAAAACCTACCACTTTAGGGAAGCAGAGCGACCCGACTTATACCTCTCTTAGAGTGTGTTCAAATGGGTGAGCCGGTGTTTCTTTTGACTTTTAGGACACAAATTTTATTTTATAAACAAAATCATATTTCAATAGATTATATAGGCAAATTTCGATTTTCATAAAACAAATTTGCAATAAACCTTTTATTATGTCACAATTATCAGATAATCACATAATCATAGGGTTTCTAATTATCACATATAATTTTAATTTAATCCTCTTTCATTTAAGTAATAACCACGAACGATTTGCATGAAACATCATGGTTTTTACTTCTTTTTAACACTTTAAAATCTTAAAGGTACAACATGTTATTCATAACAATTATCTAATAATAACAAAAACTTGGATTTAAAATTTTAGATCACAAAAATCAAATTTTAAAGCTAAAATTAGGGTTTCCGATTCGGCAAGAGGTTTTCGATTCATTATTTGAGTTTACGATCGGAAAGCAGGGTTTCCGATCGAAAACAGGGTTTTCGATCGGGTACTTTTCGATCGTGGTCTATTCGATCGGGTCGAAAAGCCTTTCCGATCGGAACCTTTCCGATCGGATACTTTTCGATCGGCCCGAAAAGCCTTTTCGATCGGTTACTTTTCGACCAGTTCGTAAACACTTTACGATTTGGATTGAAAAGTAGGGTTTCCGGTCGGAAAACAAGGGTCTCCGCACCGGAATAGGTTTTCCGATCAGAAATCAAGGGTTTCCGATCGGGTCGAGAAGCGTTTTTCGATCAGGGACTTTTCGATCGGGTCGAAAAGTCCTATTCCATCGAATTTTTTCCGTTTTTACCAATTGCGAAACCTTTTCCAATTGTAAAACACGATTTTTAAATGAATCGAAAAGCTAGAATCTTATTTTGGTTACCCCCTTCCAAGTTTTATTTCCCGGTAATCAATTAA
Source organism: Deinandra increscens subsp. villosa (assembly GCA_039602395.1). Taxonomy (NCBI): domain Eukaryota; kingdom Viridiplantae; phylum Streptophyta; class Magnoliopsida; order Asterales; family Asteraceae; genus Deinandra; species Deinandra increscens. The sequence goes on from JBCNJP010009098.1 coordinate 20,630, forward strand.
AATCATAGGTGGCTCGTGATACCACTGTTAGGTTATATAACTATTTATCAAAACACGAGTACGCAGCGGAAAGATTCCTATGAATTAATCTAACTAACCGGATAGAACATGTTTACCTTATGAGCTCGGATTGAATTGATCTCTTGGAGGATTTGATACAAATCCCTCTACGATCGCACACACGACACACCAATGCTATGTGCTAGCAACCGATCACGAACTCCTCTTAATGTAGGCTTGGTCGAACCACACAAGAATCAAAACCTCCCTTGGGTTTTCTTGTTGCCAAATTCGACAGAGTAGAGAGAGAATTAGGGTTTTCTTTTATCTGATAAAAGTAGCAACTAATCCTTAAACCCAGAGGGTATATTTATAGGATTAGAATACTTGATAAACAAGCAAAAGGGATAGGCATAAGAGCCCTAGCCGAATTCGGCCTAGAGGCCTTATCCACAACCTTTTCTCAATTGTAATCCAATTACAATTCTCTCTAATTACAACTAACACCCCTGTTAACAATTAACTGTCAGTTTTTAACGAAACTTCGTTAAATGTTCGTGATAAATATTAATTAACCATTAATTAATATTAATACATTTGGTGTCGAGACGTGTGACCCCGTAGGCTTAAATAACTTCCGGACATACGCTTACTATTACATGATCATATCCCTACAAGAACCACCCGAAATAAGAGGTACCTTAGCATCTGGGGGCGGTGAGGATGCTCTCTCAAGACGGTCATCGGCGTGTCCAGAATCCTGGGACCTTGCACCATTGTCCCTGGATTTTGGGTTCTGCTCCCTGGATTTATCCTTCTTCTTTCCCAGGAGCTCCTTCAAGTAACCTTTGCTGAGTAGATAGCTAATTTCTCTTCTCAGGGCCATGCAATCCTCGGTCTGGTAACCAAAGTCTTCATGGTAGGCACACCACTTGGACTTGTCCTTCCAAGTAGAGGGCCTGTCGTTCTTCTTGGGCCACCTTGCCTTGTCTCCAAGGTCCTGCATAGCAAACATAACACCAGAAATATCAGTAGCAAAGCAGTAATCGTTAAGGGAAGGATATTCTTCTTCTTCTTCTTCATCCTGGTCCACATTGTTTACTCGTCGTTCATCGGGCCTTGAATATGGCTTAGAACGTTGTGACCTAGGATGTGATGACTCTGATTTCCTATTGGAACTGTTAAATCCTGAGGAGGATTCACCATTTCCTAGGATTTTCCTGTCCTCCTCTAGCCCGATGAAGCGTAGAGCCCTATGACGAACTTCATCCATCTTGTGACACGGGTTCATGACCAGATCTTCATAGAATGGTGAGTCTTTGTTAAGCCCCATCTTGAAGGCCTGGACTGCACGTGCCATGTCCATGTTCGGGATTTCTAAGGCTTCTCTGCTAAACATGCTAACGTAATTCCTTAGGGATTCACCTGCATTCTGGGTTACCCTATACAAATCACTAGTTAGTTTTTCAAAACTACGGCTGCAAGAGAATTGGTTGTTAAATTAATTAATCAAGTGCGAAAATGAAGTAATAGAGTAAGGAGGGTGTCACACCCCGGTCAACGGATTTGGGTGTGAGCGAGACGGAATCATAGTCGCGGATATACAGAACAACTTCTATTAAATTCAAACGTCATTTAAAACATAATACCATTCATGTTGCAGCGGAAAGTCGTGGTGAAATGATATTGTCTTACATTTGAATAAAAGTCTTAGTTTGATATTGAAATCGTAAAGCAGTTTATTTAAGATAGGTCGGGACTACGACTCCGATAAAGCAGGGTCGAAAGTTACAGTGAAGCCCCATTTGCACGTCTTCCATGATAAGCTTAGATACCTGAGAAATCATGAGTTTAAAAGGTCAACATAAAGTTGGTGAGGTTCATAGGTTTATGATTCTATGGTAAGTTTGTAAAAACAGTTTACAGTATGTTGGAATAACAGTTTACGGTATGTTGAAATAACAGTTTACGGTATACTTAAATGTTACGTTGGTTTACTGTCGTGGTTGTAAGATCCTCCCATGAACCTCAAATTCGAATACTAACGGATTACCCACTCATGGCATTCTATCCCAAGAATACCGAATAGGCAAGAATAACTGACGTGTACCCCTTGACAATGTACGATGTCAGGATTGGAGATACCAATCTGGGCAGGGTTGTCAACCCAAATAGTGGGATTCAGTTGTACTAACGTTGATAACGATAAAGTACCAGTTGTTTGGGATACAGAATGGAACATGTAGTCATACGGTTAATAGGTAAACCATAACATTAAGTAAAAGCATTTTATCAGTTCATGATTTCTCCCCCATAAGTATAAAACAGTTGTAAAGAAAAGGGGCCGTGAAACTCACCTGATTCAGTGATGATGATGGATTACCGAGTGGCAACTAGCAAGTAAAGTCCTAATAAAACATAAGACAGTATGCATAAGAGTCCACATAATCATTTGAGTAGCGAACGTTACCCAAATGATATCGGTCAAGTCTTGACGTATAATCCCGTTTGTAGCGTTTGAAAACCCGTCAGTTAATCAGTTTAAAATCAGTAAATGCTAATGTTCACGTATGAAAACATTTATGTAATTTGAATACAAGAAATGAGCATGTGATCACGTATCATGAAGGTCAGTTCAATCAAGTATTGAATATTGTTTTAAATAATAATATTTATTATTATTTTTAAGTTCGTTCGATCGATTGAATATTTAATCGCGTTAAGTTATAATATATATAACTAGAGTTGATAATTATTATCGAAATAATCATTCTAACTTGTTGGAATAATTTATCAAATTATTACAAGTTAACGATTTAATGAATAAACACAAGTAGGTTAATATTAATGGTTATTTTAATATTAAACTCATGTTAGGGAAAATTAGGGTTTCCATGTTAATATAAATATAATTATTATTAGAATAATTAATATTAACAATCAATATGAGTTTAAATCAAATTAGGGTTTCTAAAACTCATACGAATAATTATTTGTCGAAAATAATTATTTACGATTCGTTACGTCGTACGACGTTTTAAATTGTTTTAAAATTTTTGTTTATTCTAAATGTTTAAAAATAAACATTTGATCCGGTTAAAACGTTTTGATTATTTTGATTTATTTAAAATAATCAAAAATGTTTAAAATATGTTTTTCATAATTTCTATAAGTCTTTTGATTTTATTTTTATAAAATCATTTTTAAATAACTTTATTTATCAAATAAAGTTAGGGTTTTTAAATTAAAGACTTTTATAGAAATTTTTACCAACCTAAAATGTCTTCCTTTTTGTATAAAATCCAAGGTTTTATATTTTTTGTCAATAATCAAAAAATATGATATTTTATCATTTTTAAACATAAAATATATCTATGTATATTTTATCCATTTTATTTTCACAAAATCTAAAACAAGCATTTAAGTCTTGTATTTTTAGAATTTATATTTTTATAAAATGTGATCATTTTATATAATAACCTCCATGATGAGATTAAATTACTTTGATAATCAAAACCATATAATCTCATCATGGAGGTTATTATATAAAATGATCACATTTTATAAAAATATAAATTCTAAAAATACAAGACTTAAATGCTTGTTTTAGATTTTGTGAAAATAAAATGGATAAAATATACATAGATATATTTTATGTTAAAAAATAATAAAATATCATATTTTTGGATTATTGACAAAAAGTATAAAACCTTGGATTTTATACAAAAAGGAAGACATTTTAGGTTGGTAAAAATTTCTATAAAAGTCTTTAATTTAAAAACCCTAACTTTATTTGATAAATAAAGTTATTTAAAAATGATTTTAGAAAAATAAAATCAGAAGATTTATAGAAATTATAAAAAACATATTTTAAACATTTTTGATTATTTTAAATAAATCAAAATAACCTTCCCCTCTCTTTTTTTCTCTCTCGGCAGCCAAGCAAACAAGGAGCACCACCTTTTTTTTTTGGTTCTAGTCGAGAGGCAAGAAGCAGCCAAGCACCACCGCCACCACAAAATGCAGCCCCCACCACCACCGCTGGACTGCCACCGCTGGACTACTACTGCCACCAGCGGCTGCTGCTGTGCGACCTTGCTGTCGCCGCCAAGTGCTGCTGCACTGCTGTGAACTGCCGTGGACAGCAACCACCGCCACCCTCTCCCTCTTCTTCCCTTCTCTTAACAAGCACCAACTTCCCCTCTCTTTTTCTTTTCCGGTGAAGACCACACACCACTGCCACCTTCCTCCTTTTTCTTTCTTTTCACGGCATAACACCACCACCTCCATTTCTTGCTGTTGTTGCTGACCGGAGAACAACCACCTAGCCGCCACCTCTGCTGAGCTGCTGCTATTTCCTGTCGCCACTGCGACCGCCGGCTGCTGCCACAACCACCTTCGGCCACTCCTGCCGCCGGAGCGGCACTGCAATCGCCGGAAACGGCTGCTGCTGCTCCGCCAGTCTGCTGCTGCGTGGCTGATGTCTACAGCCACCACCTTCCCTTTTTCCTTCCTTGTTCTCAGAAACAACCACCGCCATCCTGCTGCTGCCGCCGGCTGCCGCTGCTGTGCACCTGTTGCCGCTGCTTGTTTGCTTGGCTGCCGAGAGAGAAAAAAGAGAGGGGAAGGTGGAGGAGCCGGCAAATGGTGAGGGAGATGGTGAGAGTGATGTGTGTGTATGGAAGTAGTAGATGGATTGTATGGTGAAGAAGGAGAGTTGGTAGGGAGGTGAGGTGGTCCACACAACCTCCACAACTCTTACCAACAAAATCCCTATCAAACTTTTTATAAAAATAATGTGTAGGTGATATATTTTTATAAATCATGTCATGTTTTGTAAAGTAGGTTATTTATTTATAGGGGTTTTATAAAATATGGGAAGGATGGTGATGACTAAAATCATAACTTTTATAAATAATAAAAGTATGAAAGTTTTATAAGTTGGTGATTAATTTTTATAAAAATAATAAGGGGTAATCAACTTTTTTTTAACAATTATTGTAAAGTTGATGGGCCAAAATTATTAAAAAAATTAATCCGTTGACTTTGGGCTTGATATTGGGCCAGAACATTTAAAGAGAGATGTAATCGGGCCCGTTTGTTGGTTATGGGCCGTACGGGTCCAAACGGGGTGTCGGTTCGAGGCTCGGGCCCGTTGTGCATCAGTTGGGTTTACGGATCACCACAATCATTCGGTTTACCAAGATTATGTAACGGGTTAAGGTTTCAGGCTCGGTTTCATTATTTTCGGCTCATTGGGCCTAGTTGGGCCCAATCGGGTGAACGATTGAGGCTTTGGCTTAAGTCTTGACAACGATTTAAGTTTGTGATTTTTTATTTCGTAAAACAATAGTTCGAGTCGGTTATAACAGTTTTTCAGAAATCAGATATAGTTTTCAGTTTTTCACATGTTTTACGGTTTACGTTTTCAGTTTTGTCAGTTCGTAACAGTTTTAAGCTCGACCGTCCAGATTGTTTAATACCGAATAGTTTTAAACATATGATCGCTTATCAGTTTTCTGTGTCGGTTATATAAACGTACGACACCAGTTTCAGTTCCAGATAAAATACATTTTATATTTATTTTTCTTGTTATTGAAATTTTCGGGTATACGCTCCTAGTACAAACGCGGGATTAGGTTTACGTCATCAGTTAACAGTCATGCACGGTAATTAGCAGTTTAAACAGAAATCAGATCAGATAAAGCATAATTAATACTTAATTAAAAGTCAAAGTAAATGGTTTGACCGGGATTTTCGGACGAGGTGTCACAGAGGGACATTCAGGAGCCATTTCAAGGCTGCCCCGGTTAGAGTGGACCCGAATCCTTTACATAGGCATGCCTCCTTAATTTCAGGGGGCATGTAGATAACCTCCATTATTTCACGGTACTGCGCCACATGTTCTTCAGGATCTGTCGTGCCGTCATAAGGTTTCATGCTTGGTGTTTGAAACCTCTTGGGTATCTCCACGTCACACATCGATGGAGCAAATCTGGACAACCTATGACTTGCTGGTCCAACTTCAGGGATAGGCTGCACAACTCCTGGGACACTTGAAATCATCTGCTTGAGTTTTTGGATTTCTCGTAACATTGATGGGTTGATCCCTGGATCCTGCATTGAATTGTTAGTACTAGCATAATGAACAAGAGTTTAGGGAGTGTTACCGACATCCCGGGTCATATTTTTCCCAGGATTAAGGGCTGGTTCCCTGATGGTGGACATCCTGGGTAAATCAACCTGGGTCATCTTGTAACATCCGTATTTTTCAAAAACCCGAAAACTCGACCCACATCAAGATCCAAGGTTTAAGCCCAATTCTCAACACCATAAATGGTAGATTACTCTCTTCCATATTATAGTACTCTGAAAATGGTGAACGTGGGCGAAAACCGTGCGTAAAACCGAGTTATAACGAAGCGGGAATCGCGAAAACAAGTTTGGTGTTATTGTTGATTGCAAAGACGCGATTTTCCTTCTAAACTCATCCCACATCGCCCATTATACTATTTTTTCCTTCATTTCACACCTATAAATACCCTCCCTTGATCCCTAATAGCTTGCAACTCCTAGTTTGAGTATAAACAAATGGAATAACCAATTTTTGGCGGTTCCACAACTACAATACCCCTTCGGGTGTCGTGCTTAGTAGTTTTTATGCTCTCGGCGAAGAGGTGCTGCCTTTCAAGCTCGTCTCGTTTGAAAAGTTTCTTTGAAGGTAATTCTTCTTCTTTTTCTTTCTTTGTTTCCTTTCTTTCCTTCCTTTCGTTATTCGTTTATTTATCGTTTTATTAGTTTAATTAGTTTAGTTTAGGTTCTTAGTTAGGTGCTTTAGGCTCGTTTAGGTAGCCTTGCTAAGGCTCGTTCTTAGAACGCCTAGCATTGCTAAGGCTTGTCCTTTAGACGGCCTAGCTTTGTAAAGGCACGTCATTAGGACGTGTTGCCTTGCTTAGGCCGATTTAGGCTTGCTGTAGCCTTGTAGAGGCTCGTTAGGCCCAACGAGTCTAACCCATCATGTCCAATTTCATCTATATTCCTCTAATCCAAAAATCAACGTTTTTATGCATGAATAAATTAGGGATTAAGGCTGGTTTTACACAAATCAACAATTATACTAATTCTCAATCATTATAATATGTAATTCAGGCTGTGAACATAAACTCATTTTTAAGAATTTCAAATACACTTAGAAATTGCTCTCCGTTTAACAACATATTTAGTGATGGTACTTGAGACGCGAATGACATGTAGTAACTGGAGGGTGAAAACACCGGTAGTTGGGGTCTCTGTCAAAGGATAAGTATTCGCATAAATCCCATAGTCGGACTTGGGTGCTCACCTGGGATGCCCCGATGAGAGTGTCATAACCTATTAGGCCAAAGCATGTCTAGTAACGTTTAAGGTACTATTACTCTTAAAAGTTAACATGTTTTCGAACTTCAATTTATAACATTAAAACCCATTCCCCAAATGCATAAGAGCTTAGAATCTCATATTCCAATATTCATGTCGTCCCCTTCTATTCTTTTAGGATGAATCTTCAGGACTAATCCTTTCACCTTCACTTTTCGCTTCGTGGACTTAACTTTTAATCCAAGTGAGTAATCCTTGCCCCTTTTCTCATTTTCTCATTTTTGGGGTTGCAACATGTATCCTATTTTAAAGTGATATCTTTAAAATTTATCAATTACCATGCGTATGTGATATATGTGTGAATTATGTGTTATGTGACTTCTAGCATGATTTGTCAATATGTAATTTTCAAAGGCTTTCATGTTTATAAAAGGTTTTCATGTTTATCAAAGGTTTTCATGTTTATCATTGAATGTCAAGTATGTCATGGTTGTCATGTCTGTCATGTCTTTCATTTGGCATAAACATTAACGTAAGGCCTGGGGTAACAAAGGTAGATCTATCGGTTGACAACCCACTCAACTTGACCGGTTTGGCGTTGGGTGTTTGGAGCCTATTTCATTATTTCATATAGTCTAACCTGCGAGGTTAGGGAATCTATCATATGTCATTGAGGTTTGTTTATGCCTAGTCTTTCATGTTGTCATTTATTACCAACAATTTTGGTTATGCCTAGTCTTTCATGTTGTCAATATCTTCTAGCATGTTATATTTCACTTATTCTATCATATGACACGTAACGCATGTTTTTCAAATATATGTTATGTATCAAACTTGTGGTTACTCACCAACTATTTATAGTTGACCCCCTTTATTTTATACATGTTGCAGGCTATGATGTTGATGTTTCAAGATGCTATCACATAGGGCTTTTGGACCTAGTTTAATAAATAAATTGTATTTGTTATTAACATGTGATGTATTATTTTATTTTTCAATGCTATCAATAAAATTTATTATTTAACTATTGTCACTAAAGTAGTTGTCATGAGCTTATGGGTAATCTAATCATGCCCCGACGTTTCCGCCGTCGGTTGGGGTGTGACACATCTGATGTGACACCTCGTCCGAAAACCTAGGTCAAACCCTCCTACTTTGACTTTTAGTTATGTATTAATGTTCATTAACCGATCTGATTACTGTTTAAACTGTTAATTTATGTGCCTAACTGTTAACTGATGACGTAAACTTAATCCCGCGTTTCTACTTGAAGCGTATACCCATAAATTTCATAAAGATTCCATGGATTAATTATGGAATTTCAATAACAAGAAAATAAATACAAAATGTATTTTTATATTTTATCCGGAACCATTGTCGTACACTTGTATAGCCGACACGGCAAACTGATAAGTGATTGTATGTTCAAAACTATTCGGTTTAAACAATCTGGACGGTCGAGCTTAAAACTGTTGCGAACTGACAAAACTGAAAACGTAAACCGTAACCTGTGTACAAAACTGAAAACTATAACTGATTTTTGAAAAACTGTTATAACCAACTCGAACAATTGTTTTTGCGAAATAAAAACATCACAAACTGAAACCGTTGTCAAGACTTAAGCCAAACCTCAACCAATCACCCAATTGGGCCCGACTTGGCCCAATAGGCCCAATGAGCCAAAAATAATGAAACCGAGCCCGAAATCTTAACCCTTTACATAAACTTGATAAACCGAATGATCATGGCGATCCGCAAACTCAACCGACGCAGAACGGGCCCGGGCCTTGTACCGGCGCCCCGTTTGGACCCGTACGGCCCAAATCTAATGAACCGGCCCAAATACATTCTTTCTTTTAAACGTTTAGGCCCAATATAAAGTCCAAGCTCAAGGGATTAACTTTTAATAATATTGGCCCATCAACTTTGTATTAATTTTGATAAAATGGTTATCACCTTGTAATTTTACAAAAATTAATCACCAACTTATATAGTTTTTATACTTTTAGTATTTATAAAAGTTATGAATTATATTATCTTTAATCCTTTACAAATTTTACACAATATTTTTAAAGCCTAAACTATTTCATACAACTCAACAAATTTTATATAAATTTGTCCCCGACTTGTATAACTTTTACACTTTTATTATTTATAAGAGTTATGATTTTCACCCTTGCCATCCTTTATACGTTTTATAAAACTTTGCAATATTCAAACCATTTTATACAAACATGGTAATGTTTTATAAAAATAAAGTCACCTACTTGTTGTTTTTTTTATAAAAATTTGGTAGGTGATATGGTTGGTGAGAAAGGGGCATACTTGGCCAATTTAGAGACCACATCACCTACCTACCTACTTCCACCGTACTCCTCTCCTTTTTCTTTCCTTTTTGACGTGAGCAAGACCAACACCACCTCCCTCCCTTTTTTTTTCTTTTTCCGGCGGCCTAGCATTCAACCACCACCGTGACCCATCACCACCATCAAGAACCGCCACCACCGTCCCTAGCTACTGCCACCCTTCATCCATCTTCTTCTCTTTCTTTTCTGCCGAAAAAACCTCAGCTCTCGTCCCCCTTTTTCTGCCGGAAGCAACACCCACCATCACCGCCACCTTCATCCTGCCACTGCCGGACTGCCACCACCACCCTCCGCCGGGCTGCCGCGGCTGGGTTGCCGCAACTGCTGTCCACTTGCCGTAAACCACCGAGCCACCCTCTCCTCTTTCTCTTTTCCCGATCACGACACACCACCACCTTGCTGCTGCAACTGTCGCCGGCTGCTGCTGCTATGCGACCCAGCTGCCGTCGCTGGGTGCTGCTGCCACTACTGTGGGCAGCCATGAACCTTTGCTTTTCTTCTCGGCCGCCTAACACCTCCGCCACCTTTTGTTTTCCTCTTCTCGGCAACCACCACCACCACTGTTTTGCTATTGTTGTTCTGCTGTGTTGCTGCTGTTTCCCGTCGCCACTGCCGCTGCCGGCTGCTACACCACTGCTGTGGACAGCCGCAGACCACCACGATGCCACCGCCCTTCTCTTTTTCCCTCGGTTTAACTCCTATACTTTGTGAGTCTTTTTAACCGGTCTCATTTTTGTTTTAATACGTTATAAACATTCCCAAACGATCCCCGAGTCTTGACAACAAATCCTTCAAAATCTTAAGTTTTATAAAGATCAAATCATCTAACCGACTAATATATCTTTTCTTTGATTTTCTTAAACCTTAGTGTTGTAAGGTTTGAAAATGTGAGATATTATGTTGATTATATGATGATTTATTTTGATCATATGATGATTCGATAATGTTTAACATATGTTGCATGATATATTTGAGTTATAATCATGTTATGTTATGCTATAAAATGCTAGAATTATTGATTGTTATTTTAGTGGTTAATCATCTTGTTATGGGTCAAATTCCAAGCACCCGGCTGAGAAGCTCAATCACACAGGAATCCGGGAATCCCAAGGATTCTCGACAGGTTATGCTATCCGTTATTTATTCGAATGTCTTTACTTACTAATTGCCACGTGATTAATTTCAATTGCAGATAAAACGAGGTCTAACCTTCCTAAGGAATCGGTCAATTAGGGCTGACGTGGCATTAACGAACGTGGACGGAATGGTGAACTTCCTCAAACGGCTAATGGACGTGGTCAAGAGGATCCCTGATTTTTCGGATAATTAGTTTATTTCTATTTGTAACTATAAATGGGACATGATCGAATTAGGAAACAGATAACACAACACACAGCACTCTGAATACTGTAACACTTAGCAACCGATCATCGTCTTCATCATTGTAATCGGATTCTTGATTTATAAAAGCTTTAGGTAGCAGGCGCTTTGAGCCGGCTCCCGAGGTTTTTACTGGGATTCTCAGAGGCAACTCTCAGGATTCCGGGTTTCCCTCGTATATCATCGTGTCACTTGCACTACTTTTACTTTGCTTTTGAACTAGATTTCTGAGCACCTCACCCCACATTCTAAGTTTGGAATACAAGATTGCCTTGTGTAATTTTTGACCAAAACAGTTTGGCGCCCACCGTGGGGCAAAACGGTGCAAAAACTTCATTTATTCTATCATATTCTACGTTTCCAATCGCTACAATGTCTTCCCAGATGAAGACTTCATCAGTATCCGCAGGATCTTCGGGCATAAGCAAGATCAACGCGACGTCCTCCTCTGAAAATCAACCGAGGAACACTGGAGTGTTCATACCGACAGTTACCACATCACTTCCTCCCATCCCAAGGAGAGATGCGGTGAAACAGAAAGGACCACAAATTCCGGTTTTCTCGGGATCTCAGGGTGAGCGTATTGATCCTGTTATTACTAACCATGATATTTTTGCTTTGATTCAACAGATGAAATCCCAAGCGGAGCAGCAGGAAAGAACCACTAAACAGGTGATAAAAGAGCTTGAAGAGCTTAAGAAATCTAGAAGCTCAGTCGATGAAGAAAGCCCTTTATATCCCAGGAATCTTGACTTTGGCACGTCGGGATCCCTGGCCAAAGATCGTCTCAAGTCAAGGACACCAGCTGCCGCTAATAAAGGCCTCTCGGCAACTTTCACGACGTGTCCTCCAATCGTCAATTATCAGAAGCAGACATCCGAGATCCCGGAAGGCTATTATCAGAATTCCTCGAAGTCGCGTGATTATGATTTCTAGGAATCCCAACTGTTTTGGCTAAAAATTACTTAAGTTGAATTAGCAAAGTTTGAACCAAATTTTCAATGTGAGGTCAGGTGTCTCGAATTCAGATGTGAAAAAGATTTGAAATAATCCTGGGACAATAGTGGAATTCCAGGGTCAAATAACTAGAA
>JBCNJP010009099.1:0-32819 GCA_039602395.1 Deinandra increscens subsp. villosa
TTTAAACATCATTTTGCTTTGATCTTGTAATGTAATTTCTTTTCCTTATGAATCTTTAAAATATGTGATGAAAACAAGAATCCACATTTGATCTTATCAGTCTTCCTGATCTTATATTTTTATATCCTCTTTGTTGATCCTACAAGTTATAAACTGTATGTGCGTCAGGGATACGGTATGACTGAAACGAGCGGGCTCCTTTCATTAGAAAGTCCAATTATGGGTCCACGAAACTCTGGTTCTACCGGAAAGCTTGTCACAGGAGTCGAGGCTCAAATAGTTAGTGTAGATGCCGGTAAGCCTCTTCCCCCAAATCAGATAGGCGAAATATGGGTTCGCGGAGCCAATATGATGCAAGGTATGTTGTTTCTAACTTTCTGGCATTATCACTACATGTGTGCTTCATTTATTTAAAGGTAGCAAAATGGGCGGGTTGGATAAAGAGTCAAAACAGCTACTTTTTGCTCATATCAGGTGGATTTACCCAAAACATTTTTTTCATGTTTAACCTTATTTGGTTCTTAATTTTCAGCTTATTTCAACAATCCTCAGGCTACAAGGCTTACAATAGATAAACAACGTTTCCTGCATACAGGGGATCTTGGATATATTGATGATGAGGGTCAACTATTTATTGTTGACCGAATTAAAGAACTCATTAAGTACAAAGGTTTCCAGGTAAAATATATACTTGTTAATGCATATAAAGATTCCATTTTGATAGCTTCTTTCTTGATGTGGCATTTTTTAACCGACTAGTCGGTGGATTTTAGACGGTGTAAACGAGCTGAGCCAAAACCCGCCTAAGCTTGAGCTTAACTACTTTAACTTAGAAGAGCTCGAGCTCTATTTTTGTAGCTCGATCTTGACTCGTGCGTAGTTTTTCATGCTTTTGATTGATTTTATGGGGGTGTTTGGTTCATGGAATGTAATGAAATTGGAATTGCAAAGTTTTCTTTTAAATTTGTGTTAGCTGAGTAATGGAGGATTTGAAATGCAATGAATTCCTTTAATCAATATAATTTATAACTATTTCAATATTACTTAGAAATCTTTCACTTTAATAAAGATAAGTTACATGACCTCAAATTCCATTTATTAAAGGAATTCATTCCAAATTTAATTTGTCCATGACCCAACTAAAAGCAAATTTAAAAGAAAAACTTTGCAATTCTAATTTCATTACATTTCATGAACCAAACCCCCTATGAGTATTCCTTAATTTATTTAATAAATTTATTTATATTTATGTAAAAAAAGATATGTATTTATAAATATAATTGTTTATATAAGATAACTTATAAATATTATTTAGTTAATTCTATAAATTCATATGTAAGAATAGTTATTTTGTAAATATATATTAAGTACAAGTTTTATAAGCAATAGCTTGTTTAAGCTATTGCAAATAATGAGCCTACTCGAGTTTTCAGTAAGCTAATCTCAAGTAGCTTGGCTCATTTACACATCTAGTGCATTCGGAAAGAGTACACCCTTTTTAATCTTTTTGTGTTCTTTCCAAATAGATTAATGTTGTAACAATATAGTTTTTAATCATAGTCACACAAAATATTATTGAATATCAAAATAAAGCAGATTTTAGCCCGTTACCAATGATCCTTATTCTTGATGTTCATAATCTTCAGGTTGCACCAGCAGAGCTTGAAGCACTTTTGCTTTCACATTCTGAAATATTAGACGTTGCAGTAACCCCGTAAGCGTAAATATAATCTTTTTCAAAACCGTTAAATTCCGTTCCATAATCATAAAAATCCAATAATCCTTTCTGTTAGTTTTCCTGATGCTGAAGCTGGCGAGGTCCCGATTGCATTTGTGGTCCGATCTCCAAACAGTTCGTTGACCGAAGAAGATGTCAAGAAGTTTATCTCCGAGCAGGTGGAGATTTTCGTATTATTTCGTGATTATTTTGCAGAAAACTCGTTTCTAATCATAACTTGAATGATGCAGGTTGCACCTTATAAAAGATTAAAACGGGTGACGTTTGTGAATAGCGTTCCGAAGTCCGCCTCTGGGAAACTTCTCAGGCGGGAACTTATCGATAAGGTCCGGTCGAAAATGTGAACTTTTTTATACTTATATAAAAAAAATGAAACAATCAAGAATTTTGTGTGACTGCTTATAATGAAGGTGTTGGTATCCCTTATAAATTGTGTATATAAATTCTCAGAAAAGAGATGAAAGATGATGAAGTCCTTATAAATTGTGTATAAAAATTCTCAGAAAAGAGATGAAAGATGATGAAGTGACGATGTGATAATGAAAAATATGAGAAAGAAAAACAGATATAATAAATTATAATTGGTTTAAGGGAGTGATGTTATAATGAGAAGTTAGGTGAAAATAAGAAGGATAAGAAGCCTTCTCATCCATTAGATCTGATGATCAATGGCCCAGATTTAATCCCTTAATTAAAACTCAAAAATAAATGGTCAGGTATACGAAGGGGCAATTTGGTCAAATTGCCCATTTTTCTCTTTCCCCTCAATTATTAAAACTTTCATAACTTTTTCATACGATATTATTTTTTTATAAATATTACACCAAAAAACAAGCGTTTTTTTATCTTTAAAACCCATACCATATTGCTATATAAAAAATAAAAAAAAAATTATGTCAATGACGTGAACATATGACACAACGACCTGAACATATGACACAATTGACCTGAACATATAACACAATGACACAATAACCTGAACATATGACACAATGACACAATGATCTGAACAATGTTCAGGTCATTGTGTCATTGTGTCATATGTTCAAGTCGTTGTGTTATTGTGTCATACGATATTATTTTTTTATAAAAATTACACCATAAAAACAAGCGTTTTTTTATCTTTAAAACCCATACCATATTGCTATATAAAAAATAAAAAATTATGTCAATGACGTGAACATATGACACAACGACCTGAACATATGACACAATTGACATGAACATATAACACAATGACACAATAACCTGAACATATGATACAATGACACAATGATCTGAACAATGTTCAGGTCATTGTGTCATTGTGTCATATGTTCAAGTCGTTGTGTTATTGTGTCATATGTTCAGGTCGGTGTGTTATATGTTCAGCTCATTCACAATTTTTTCTTTATATACATAGCAATATTGTATGGGTTTTAAAGATAAAAAACGCTTGTTTTTATGGTGAAATTTTTATAAAAAATTAATATCGTATGTAAAAGTTATAAACGTTTTAATAATTAGGGAGAAAGTGAAAAATATGCATGTTTCCAGATTTGCCCTCCTTCTTATCCTTCTTATTTTGCATAAACTTCTTACGTGAACTTCTCTCTGGTTTAAGGAATTAGCAATGTGAATCTATCATGTTTGTTGCATCGGGAGTCCAGTCAGCGGTTTCGTTAGATTTCCCCACGTGACTAGCACTTGAGGGGCAAAAATATCTTTTTACTCTTATGGAGTTAGGGGACAAAAATTGCTAGAAAAAATAAGTATGATTCACTACCACCACCTATCTTTATAAATTACAACCATCCATCATCTATCTTTATAAATTTGTCCAAAACTAATATCTATTAGAGAAGTCTTCCAGATTTCAGGTGTCCATAGCGAGTTTAAAATGCGTAGGTCTAGTTTAGGTCTAGGTTTTTATAGTAGTTTTTAGAGTCGTTCCGAACACATCATGTCTTTATATATAAACTTTTTTATAAATCGACGATAATTGTTATAAAACCGTGTCACGTCCCTTATCATTTATTAAACTTGTGAATTTTTTTTTACATAATTGCTTATTTAATTACTTTAAATATGAGTTCAAACTTAAAAAGTAAAATAAATGTTAAATAACATATGATATTCGGTGCTCTTAAGGAGTTCATGCTATAAGCTAATATGTAAAAAAAACTGAAATAATCAAGAATTTCTTAGAGCTGTTGTAGCTGTTTGTTATAAATGAAGGTGTTGGTATCCCTTATGAATTGTGTATAACAAATTCTCATAAAAGACGTGAAAGATGATGAAGTGACAATGTGATGATAAAAAAAATGATAGAGAAATGAAAGTCAGATATAATAAATTATGATTGGTATAGGGGTGTGCATGGGTCAATTTGGATCGGTTTTGGCCCTTAACCGTAACCATAACCGACATTTCAGTTAACAAAAAAAACTTAACCATAACCATCGGTTAAGTCGGTTTCGGTTAATCGGTTTCACACACTAGTGCGGGTCGGTTATGGGTCAATTAACCAACTTTTCAAAAAATTTAAACTTCTGATTAATTAAAGGCCAAATACTTGTTTGGACTTTTAACCGAACTAGTCTAGCATGCTTTAGACTACAATACTCTAGCATGTGAACAAAAGATGCATCGTTCTTTCACAACGTTAAAGGATGTCGTAGCATTCATTAGTCATATTCACACGTCCCTTTGGACAAGTTCGTGAAACAATACCAAAAATATTGTCTAAAGTCTTATATGTATGTTACACAACATACATACTCCATGACTTAGTTTAGGATTATAACCTATTTGCCTTGTATGATCATGATTGGTATCAATAATCATTTCTCAATTATTGATATTATAGGTTGTTCACTTATTATATTTTTAATTCTTTTAATCACAACATTCGCAAGCTTCGATGTCTCAATTTATCTTAATTCAAAACTCTATGTTATTTAAGGTTAAACTGGAAAAGCTTGAGCAATCCAAACATGTATGATGCTTGTGGATAATACTAGTCACGCACACAAGTAAATACTAGTATGCTTTCGTGAAAGTTCAAGGTTTAAAATGAAAATAACGAAATCACGGTTTTTCTCATGATTTCGGTATTACGCGAGTCTTGTAATTTTTGAAAGAATCACATTTTGTTTATTCCAATGAATATATTTGTGGGTTCATCGATACGATGATATTCGATAAATTCGGACATGATACATATTAAATACATGTTTATAATTATCGTATCGCGTGTCCGAGACTTAGAAAACTATGAAAAATTATCCTAAACAAGTTTTAGGCATAAAATACTAAATTTATGAAAGTTCAAGGTGCCATTGTGCACAAAACAGAAAAGGAGGGACTTAAATGGTAAATTTCAAAAATCTGGTCAACTGTTACGTCTCGCGTATGCGATCCTAGCTTCTAACATCCTCCGCGTTCAGCGAAGGAACCTTCCAGCGCAACTTCCTTGTGCATTACGTTCTAGCTTCGATTTGATCCGCTTTCATGTCATTTTGAGCAATTACTCACCATGGAACGTGTCTCAAGGTAATTGTGCCCCTAACGCTGTAAATACCCACCCAAATCTTCCTATAAAACTTGCTAATTTCGTGATTCACTAGCTTAAAATCCCTAAGCCTCCACCGAATCTTATTTTGTCATATTCAATCAATCCAGAAAGCTTTTGGAGCTAATCTCCTGTAGTTCCTCATTTTTAGGTATGCTCTACAAAGTCCCTCAATCAATTTCTGCTAATATTTTTGTTTGATTAGAGTTCTAAAAAAGTATAAAAATTAGCCCAAAAACCAATAACTCCACTCTCCAACCTAATAGACAGGCAACCGGAAATACAAACATAATTTTAAAAAAAAACAAAAAAACATTAGACAAAAAATATTAACATATATGAAGTTTGAAACTCTTTCTCTCTGAAGGACCTCCATCATTCATCTCTACTGCTTTCGTCACAATCGCTCACAGCCCCCGCTACTTGCATAGCCTTAGTAACCATCGCTCACCACCATCGACGACCCTAGATCCGACATAACTAGAAAAGCGAAAATCAAAAAATTAGCGTTAATAGTTAATTGCATATATACACTACTAGTAATATGATAGACTCCATATATGTGTCATATATGTGTCATATATGTATAGGTAAAAGATCCGTGTAGACCCCTTATTTTTTGTAGACCCCGTAGACCCCTTATAAAACTCATTAAAACTCACTAAAAATAAAACTCAGTTTTGTTAATTTAGTTTTTTTTATTTGCGATAAGCTTTTAAGAACAAAAAAAAGACAATTAAAAAAAAGAAAAATGAAAAACATTAAAAATTGAACATTTTAAGACAATGAGTTTTAAAAATCAATGAGTTTAAAACTCAATAAACTCAATAAAACTCAGTGTTGCGTTTAAAACTCATTATTTTAAAACTCATTGTCTTAAAATGTTCGATTTTTAATGTTTTTGTTTTTTTTAATTAATTTATTTTTTTGTGGTTCTTAAAAGCTTATCGTAATAAAAAAACCAAATTTACAACACTGAGTTTTATTTTTATTGAGTTTTATAGGGGTCTACGGGTCTACAAAATTTAAGGGGTCTACACGGAACCCTTCCCTATATGTATATATATGTATATATGCAATAGTATCATTAGTTGTGCATATATGCAATACTGAAAAATGTATGACATGAAAAATTTTATCAAAAAAAGATCATAATAAAGATAAGAAATTCTTAATCTTATATTGCAATTGTTAGAAAATATTGTATGAATAAATTATAAAAATATTATAAAAGAACGAAATTTTTTAGTTCTCTATAAAGATAAGCTTTCAAGTTTTTTTTTAAGATGAGTTTCTCGTTATCCTCGCCTCGTTTAATAAGATAAATAATGGGTATTCTTAGGCATGGTCGTTACCTTTATTTTTTTTTTTTAACAACTGAGAATATTATAAAAAAACACATCGAAGTACCTAGGAGCTAAACCACACGGGGCCAACACCAAGATTGCAAATATCTAGTTACATCAAATTTGGTCCAGAGAGACCAATCCAACCTACTAAGAGTTGCCCTATATTTAACCCATCCAAAAGATAATAACTCAACATCCTCCATTAGTTTCCTAAAGCAGATGTCTCTTTGGTTGAAAAGTTATTCGTTTCTTAACTTCCATAAACACCAACAAGCTGAGTAGAAGATAGTTACCAAGACTTATTTCAATTTTCCATTGATAATGAAATGAAACAAAATCCAACTTGCACCACATTATAATATTAGTCCACACGAAATTCGTCACATTATAATATTAGTCCACACGAAATTAGGCACCATAACTGCTCTCTTAGAAAGCGAATCTAAAGTCAGCAGCCGATCAAGTGATATACGCCAACAAAGAAAATTAAGCTTTAAAGGAGACCAATTGTTGGAAGCAAAAGGAGGGTCGAAATGATTACAAAAAGCATTATTAATCGACAATCGTTAACGTGAAAGATTTCAAAACAAATTTTCTGGAAGGGTCCCGTCCCAAACCCTACTTTCGGTCCCGACCTTATCAATGAGTGTTATAAATTGATGATGTACATAATTTATGTATGTGAACTCGTCTTTCATCCACCATCAAGATTTTTTATAGATTTGTTTGTAACATGTAAAATATAGCTAAAAGCAAAAATGTCTTTTAACGTTCTTGTTTATCGAACCTTCATATTGGTTATGTTTATTTCTAAAATGCAGTTCGATTTTGCTTGTTCTCATCACCGATTAATAGCCCCAAACCAGAAGTCCAAAGTACGATTCAATTTTTTAAATAAGTATTTAAAAATACTATTTTTTAACGGTAAACACACACCTTAAATCAACTCTTAAATTGTTATAAGACTTTAACTAGTGCCTTGATGAAAATAATCACTTGATATCATTGTACAAAGAAATAAAACCAAAAAGGCTATTAAGATTTACATTTAGGCTAATTTTTGCTGAACATAATTTAGGCCAACTTTGTTTGGCTCAAAATTTATGACCTAAATCTAGTTGAGTGAATAATTTTTTTGAACGGCCAACTAAAGCTTTGGAAATCGGTGAATATTTATACCAGTTAAGCTCATTTTAAGAAAAATCCATTTTCACAAGCGGTCGAGTGGTAAAACCTGGAGCTTAGGGATCGAACTTGTAATCTCTCAGTCCCAAGTCTCCCCTCATCGCTAATAATGTTATAAAGTTTTAGGTATGTCTTTTATTAAATTAATACATAATTCATTAAACTCAGTTAAATTTATTAGAGTTGTATTTACCAAGTTTAGGGATTTAATCATATTAAATATATAGAGGGGTTATTGTGAAAAGTTTGGTTTGGGTAAGAAAGAATCATAGCCATTAGATCTTTAATTAAATGAAGATCTATAAAGTGGTGACGAAACGTATAACTTGTACAAATCTTTCCATTTCCAAGTCAATCCAATCCATTCGTTCGTAGAGCTATTTACTCAATCGCATACATTTCTGGAACACCTCTAGTAGAGGGATAAATAGTAAATTTTGAAAGAACTTATTGTCAACCTCTTTCAGATATGAATCTATCTGATTTAAAGGGAAGAACTTGTATCAAAATCTCAATTTCAATTCAAACATGGGTTTGATTCACATATGTAGAATTAGAGAGAAATACAAAAGATGAAAGTGCATTTTTAATATTTTATAAATTCCCCCTATATTTTAAACATTCTAACTCTTACATACGACATTATTTTTATTTTTTTTGTTTAATTACACCATAAAAACGAGTGTTTTTTCTATAAAACGCGTAAAGTGTTGTTATATATAAAATAAAAAAAAAGCTACTCTTTCGATTGTATTAAAATGTTCAGATCAATGTGTCATATTGTATTAAAATGTTCATATTATTATGTCATATTTTGTCAAAAATGTTCAGATTATTGTATCATATTGTGTCAAAAATCAAAAGATTATTTTTTTTAATTTTATATATAGCAACATTATACGTGTTATAAATATAAAATAAAATGTTCAATTTTATGGTGTACTTAAAAAAAATAATGTCATATGTGAAAGTTACGAATATTTAAGAAAAATAAGAGAACTTAATTAAAACTCAACAAAGATGGTTAATACCAAATTATTCATCCTTCAGTTTTTATTAGATTAAGATCCTGGGATTTCTTCTTACCCGACCAAACTTCTCATTTTAACCCTCTCATAAAACATTATTTTTTTATTAATAATTTAATCGTATAAAATAAATCTTTAATTTAATAAGTTTAATTCTTTAAGTTCTAAAATACTCTTAATAGATTTAATCATTGAAAATAAAACTATTTTGTTTTTTAATTTTCTACCAGTGGTGCAAACAACTAAGTTTAAGTATTTAGGCTCATTTGTCCAGAATGACGGGGACATAGACTGCGATGTTACGTACCGCATGCAAGCAGGGTTGTGCAAATGGAGGGCAGCGTCAAATGTTTTGTGCGATAAAAGGTTTCCAGAGAAATTAAAAGGAAAATTTTATAGGGTGGCGATTCGACCAGCTTTGTTGTACGGCACGGAATGTTGGCCCATCAAGAAGACTCAGGCGCAAAAGTTGGAGACAACTGAGATGAGGATGTTGAGATGGATGTGTGGTCACACAAGATTAAACAAGATAAGAAATGAGGTTTTTAGAGGTAAATTAGGGGTAGCGCATATCTCGGATAAAATTAAGGAAGGGAGGTTGAGATGGTTCAGGCATGTGAAGAGAAGACCGTTGATGGCACCCGTTAGGAGCGTGGAGAGACTCATCGTTGAAGGGAGGAGATATATAGAGGTAGGCCTAAACTGAAGTGGGAGGAGCAGATTAGGTATGATATGTTAGACTTGCACTTATCTGAGGACATGATCAATGATAGGAGAGTCTAGAGAAGTAGGATAAATGTTATTTTTAGGTTGGTTTGTTCCCTTATCTCCTCGTTTTCTTTTGCATGTGATTGTCTACTTACTTTACGGCCCTGTGTGGGTCTCTACTCTTTCCTTTTGTGATTTTATTTATTAGTTATTTATTCTCCGCATTTATCCTACCTATTGCATGCATGTTGTTTTTCTCGTGGCTTTTCTTTTTATTATACCTTAGAATCGTACTTGTTGTTATGTCAGCTATATTGGTTGTGTTCTGTTTTGGTTTGGGCACTTTCCGAGTCGGGGGTCTCTTCGGACGAGCCTCTTTATCATGTGTGATAAAGGTAAGGTTTGTAGTCTTCGCACCCTCCCCAGGCCCTACCCTACAAGTGAGATTTATACCGTAAACACATTTTTCCGTATCTAACAATCTGAATTTAGACACAACACTAATCACGCAAAACCATCCACCAAATTGTTGCCCATTTTTCGGAGGATTGTGTTTGGTATGGATGACCGTTTTTGACGGTTTAAAACTTATACCAACGATTTCAAACTTCTACAAGTTTGCCGTGTGATACAAAATGATCGTTTATTAGACCATCATCATTTAATTTTTCTAAATATACAATTTATCATGTTTAAAATTTACTGCAAAATAACAAATTGAAAAATTAAATTAAAATTTGTAAGGGATACCACGTTTATAACAAACAGTCACAAGAAATTCTTGATTATTTCAGTTTTCTTTTTAAAAACTTAACTTATAGCATGAACTACTTAAGAACAACGGTAAATATCAAATTTATCATACACAAGTATAAGAAAAACTACATTTTCGACCGGACCTTATCGATAAGTTCCCGCCTGAGAAGTTTCCCCGAGGCGGACTTTGGAACGCTATTCACAAACGTCACCCGCTTTAATCTTTTATAAGGCGCAACCTGCATTGTTCAAATTATGATTAGAAACGAGTTTTCTGCAAAATAATCATGAAATAATACGAATATCTCCACCTGCTCGGAGATGAACTTCTTGACATCTTCTTCGGTCAACGAACTGTTTGGAGATCGGACCACAAATGCAATCGGGACCTCGCCAGCTTCAGCATCAGGAAAACTAACAGAAAGGATTATGTGATTTTAACGACTATGGAACGGATTTAAACGATTTGGAAAAATATTGTATTTACGCTTACGGGATTACTGCAGCGTCTAATATTTCAGAATGTGAAAGCAAAAGTGCTTCAAGCTCTGCTGGTGCAACCTGCAGATTATATATATATATTTATAAAACTATGCTGTTACAACAATAATCTATTTTGAAAAGAACACAAAATGATTCAAGAGAGTCTATGCTTTTTTTAATGCACTTTGGTGACTTCAAACTCGCTTTGTTTTTAGCTTATCAGTTTAAATTCACTACGGGGTGTAAATGAGCCGAGCTACTCGAGATTGGCACACTAAAAATTCGAAAGGAGCCAACCTTAAACGAGCTTGAGCTTATATTGGAACACATTAAATATATGAGAACCGACCTTCACATATTGAGCTCGAATATGCTCACCACCCGCGAACCAAAATGAGCCTATTGCTTATAAAACTTGTACTTTACTTGATATATTAAATATATATTTACAAAATAATTATAATTACATATGAACTTATAAAATTAACTAAATACTATTTATATATTATATTGTATAAAAAAATTATATTTATAAATACATAGCATTTTTTTACATAAAAATCAATTTATTAACAAATTAATCGACCAACAAGCATGAAAAACTATTCACGAGTCGGGACCGAGTTGCAGAAATAAAGCTCGAGCTCTCTTGAGTTAAACTATCTAAGCTCAAGCTAAGGCAAACTCGTGCTTAGCTCTTTTACACCCTCTAAAATTCACCCAACTCGCCGGTTAGAATTTTGGGTCAAATTTGTCACATCAAGAAAGAACCTATCATAATAGAAACTTTATATGCATTAACAAAGTATGTTTTACCTGGAAACCTTTGTACTTAATGAGTTCTTTGATTCTGTCAACAACAAACAATTGACCCTCATCATCAAAATATCCAAGATCCCCCGTATGCACAAAACGTTGTTTATCTATCGTAAGCTTTGTAGCCTGAGGATTGTTGAAATAACCTGAAAATTAATAACCAAATAAGATTAAAGTTGGCAAATATCAACTCCTTCATCCATCAAATGTTTTGGGTCAATCCAACCCGCCGATTTTGCTACCTTTAAATAAATGAAGCACACATGTAGTGATGATAGAAGGAACATACCTTGCATCATATTGGCTCCACGAACCCATATTTCACCCATCTGATTTGGAGGAAGAGGCTTACCGGTATCTACACTAACTATTTGAGCCTCGACTCCTGGGATAAGCCTTCCGGCTGAACCCGAGTTTCGTGGACCTATAATTGGACTTTCCACTGAAATGACCCCGGTTGTTTCAGTCATACCGTATCCCTGTTGAACATTCGGTTGCCATTACAATTTCATTAAGATTATATCTCGTAGGATCAACAAAGGAGATATAAAAATATAGAACAATAGTGTATGAATGTAAACACTTATGTCCATTGTAATAAGATCAGGAAGACTGATATGATATATGATCTCTTGGTTCCATCATATATTTTCAAGATTCAAAAGTAAACAAATTATAAAATCAAAGCAAATTTTTGTTTAAAACTATAGATTATAAGTTATAACATGTTTAGTTAAAGGTGTCATTCGAGATTTCTTGTTTTTTCACCATATTTACATGACTAGTGCTCACTGGGAAAAATGGTGCAACAATCAGAAGAAAACAATGATAGTTAAAATAAAGTCTAAAAATTGTTTGATGATCCAATAATTAAGTCAAGGTTTAACAACTAACATAAATAAACGAATATTTAAATGATAGACCAATTAGTATTACTAATAACAAATTTATAAAATTAAATGAATGTGTAAACAAATGGAGAGACTTAACATAAATGAATGAACATAAACAAACAAACGTTCAGGAACAAGACGTATGCCCGTGTTCCATTCTATAATTGAATAAACAAGTTTTTTTTTGTAAATGTTTATTTGTTTATTAAATAAACGAACACCCAACCATAGTGAGTGAAAGACATGGAATACCAGATTGATATTGATCCAAAAGAGCATATACATTCACAAAATAAACCAGGTAACACATGTGATATAGGCATTTTCAGTAAGCAATAACTCCATTTTCACTTTATAATTTAACATCATAAATAAACAAATAAATGCACCAACCAAATAACTAAAAGTCCAAATCTTGCAAAACTGTAAATGAGATCATGAACTTCACCTGAAGAGCCAGTACATGAGGCAGTTTCTTGGCACACTCCTCCATCAATTCTTTCCCCAAAGGCGCAGCACCCGACCCGATTTGCTTCAACGAAGACAAGTCAAACTTGTTAACCACATCCTGTTTAGCCAAAGCAAGAAAAACTGGTGGAACAACCCATAAATGTGTAGCTTTATATCTCTCAATGTTCTTCAACATCCCCACAAAATCAAATCTCCCCATTGACACAACTGTATTTCCTTCTTGTAATTGAGAATACAACACAACCCCAAATCCAAATATATGAAAAAATGGCAAGAAACACAAAAACACATAATCTTTCTCCCCCATTAATCTTTGATCAGAAACTATCATTTGTGAAACTGAAATAAAATTCATGTGACTCAAAACCACACCTTTACTCACACCAGTTGTTCCAGAAGAATACAACAGAGCTGCAGTATCATCTCCTCGGATCGAAACTTTAGGCAGTTCTGAGACCGACCCAGATTTCAAAATCAAATCTTTATACGAAAAACATCCTTTTCTTGAAGTTTGTGACCCTAAAAACACAACCGGCAGCCCAAAGTTCTCAACTTTTTCGTACAATTCTTGGACGGTGATTATAAGTTTTGGGTTAGAGTCTTTGATTTGTTTCGATAACTCTCCGATGGTGTATTGAGGATTGACGGTGGTGATGATGGCGCCGAGGGCGATGATTGAGTATACACACGTGGGGTATTGGATTGAATTGGGGGCGAAGATGAGAACGACGTCGTTTTTGGTGATTCCTAGCAGGGTGTTGAGGGAGTGAGAGAGCTTTGCGACGGTGGTTTTGAATTCGGAGAAGGTGAGGGTTTCGCCGGAATCGGAGTCGATTAAGGCGGTTTTGTTTGGGTAAGATGAAACGTTGCGGAAAAGGAAGGAGATCATTGATGTATTGGGTTTTTGTGGGAGGACTAGCGGTGGCCGGAGTGATCGGAATATTCCGTCGCGGCCGTACCCTGATTTCTCCATAGAGTAGACTAGTAGGATAAAATAATTTCCAAGTGACCGCTTATTATATATAGAAGTTTTAATGTTTTTACTTTTTTAGATAAGCATGTTTAATAATATTTTAAGCACTTTGTCATGGGATAATGCACTCATAAAAAATAGTTGTATTTTTTTTTATACTCATATATGTAAATAAAAAGGAATAAAAAACCACTAATGGCATGAGGTATAAATGTATAATTATGTGGTTTTGCTATGTGCTTTTTATCACGTGAATAATGACTAGGTCACAAGATTATCACATAGATAGGGGTATACATGTGTGATTACTTAGAGCATTTTCAGCAGGTTTCTTATCTCAATCCCTATCATTTGTAATTTTATCATTATTTTTTCTTTTTCTTTTATTCACAACCACAACTAAATAATATATTTTTAAACCCTTATCGTTAATTTTTTATCTCTCTTTAATCACAAACAAACTCAAATTTTAGAAAATCACCAGCTTTTCTCAAATATAGGGATGAACGGTAACTTAGCTTTTTCAACTCTCCTCCACTCACAACTACTTACAACCACATCCTAAAATTTAGAGATTATACTCATATATTTTTTTAGGAACCTACTGTGAATGCTCTTATGTCACACCCCCCCCCCCTTCCGCCACACCCTGCCAGGTGCGGGGGAGAGCGTGGGACCGGCTGTCCGTATCATTACCCGAGATACCAACGCTTCTAACATCACAAACATACACATACAACGGACATCCAGTCCACACATATGAAACTCTTAGACCGACTCATGAGCGAGGATGCACTGCACCTCTTATTCGATCTAACAGAATCGATAGCCACCTGATATGGCCTGGAACTGAATAACAAGGATACAATATATCAAAGGAAACATAGTCATTATCATGTCTTCATTTACAATCATAGTTCATTCATCATACAAGTCCAAGTTCATAGTAACAACAACCAGGTAGCATTCCAAGTTCATAATAGGTTCATTCCTACACTTGCTTACCTGCAACATAAGTCAATCACACAAAGTCAACAACTAACGTTGTTGGTGAGTCGTAACTACTATCATTATGTTAACAGTTTTCAAACACATACTGGTTATGAAATTATCAAGTCACACCAAATGTCAAACTTCATGTACTCTACGGGCACGTCGCACTTAGCCGTACACCCGCTGCGAGTAGAAATTTAGTTTCAACATATAAGGACATATTCCCCCTAGTTACCTAATACTAGAGGATCCGGATGAACATGGATAATTCAACTATAATGGCCGCTATAATCCCTTATATGCCTAGTGGCTCAACCTTAATGACCAGAAAGTATATGATAACCCACGCAGGGCATCTCCGAACTAACAGTGTTTGACAGGATAAGTTTATAACAGATATAACAAATATATCAAACAGAATAGTGATCTTAAACAGTTAATTCAATGAGAGAAGTCAGAGGACTCACACAAAGAAGTCAGAAACGGTGGCTAGACAGAATATCCGAGATTCAATTAAAATATCCTCTATTTGGTTTCTAGCAACCTATCATCGTTATCATGTACATATTCGTCATATACGAGGCTAACATGTCCCTTAGCATTCTCAGGTTGAAATTATCATAAAATACAGTCACTCGATCAGTCTCGATAAGTTTTGGTTCATCCAAAATTGACCAAACATTCTGTCATTTTCCTTCAGAGGCGTACCGCCTGGAAGTTTACATTTCTGGGCGGTACGCTTCAAATGGTCGACTGATTTCCAGATTTCAAATTCGGGCGTACCGCGCTAACCCATATATTTCTGGGCGGTACGCTGGAATCTGGTATTCTGGTTTCTGTTTTCCTTTTCTGGACGTACCGCTCTGCATGCAGAGATTGTCACACCCTGTAAGATTTGTGTCGGGATGCGAGAAAGGTTATCACAGTCAAGGTTACGAACGTACTCTGGATGGTTCAACAACTAGAGCCGTTTTGGAAATTGTTAAATTGTTGGAGTAAATAGGAAATTTTCCAAATATCATTACGCAGCGGATTAATTGTAATGAGAAAAGTAAATAGTTTTAAGTTTACAACACATAAGTTTCAAAAGATTTTTAGGACATGACACCGTTAGGTGTTATGTCAGGAAAATCTCCAAAGGCTAAACCATACTCCAGAAATAAATGATCAGTCCTAAGATGCAAAGGCAGGAAACAAGCAAGCAGGTCCGATGCATGCACAGCAATTATGTTTAAGTACCTGAGAATTCATACGAGAAAACGGTCAACAAATAATTGTTGGTGAGTTTCACAGGTTTAAAGTGCTAGCAGTTAAAGGTTGTATGAAAACAGTAATTGGAAATAGTTCATGTTAATAGTTGACAATGTTTGATAAGACTAGTTGATAATGTTACCATGTACTCTGAATACCGAAACTGACTGTTTACCCACTCTTGGTACCTATTGTCCGGTTGGTACCGCATAGATATGACATAACAATTTGTACTCTTTGACATAAGACGGAGTCACGATTGGAGCTACCAATCAGAGCAGGGGCGTTAACCCAATAGATCTATTCAAACGTTACCGTTTGCAAATGATAATTAATCGGATTCAGTTAATAGTGGGGTTTGGGTTATAGCATGAATGAACATGAGATAACAAGTGTGGACAATGGAAAAGCACATGAAACAGTTATGATAACAAGGTCCAATTGTCTAACATGGAAAAATGTATGTATGAATTCTCCCCCAAAGATTAAATAGTTAAAGGAAAAAGGGGCCGTGAAAACTCACATGATTCAGTGATGGAAATCGGTAGCACGATCAATGAAAATGCAAGCCTAGATAATTATAAGACATGCAATAGAGTAATTGGGTTGACAATAAATGTCACTCCAATTAGGTAGGTCAAGTCTTGACGTCAAAGTAGCCTTAGGGTTTAATGATTTGGAAAGTCAAAGTGAAAATGTTCGGTTTTAGGTTTATTTGGAAATAATGTAAAATATACATTTTTAATTAAATAAAATATATAAAATTCCCAAATAATATTTAAATATGATAATTATTTATGTAAATAAATATTAAGTCAAAATGAGGGTTTTCATATGAGAAATTGATTAATTTCACTAAGTAGTTGAAAACCGGGCGATTTTGCGGTAACCGCCGATTATACGATATTTATCCGTTTAAGTTAGAAATCAACCAAGTATAATAAAATATGATTAGTTTCTGTCCAAAATGGGTAGATAAATATTTCAAGTGTTGGTTTGCATTGGTTTTGCCGGTTTGATGTAACTAGTGTCGGTTTTGCCGTTTTGGTCCCGTTTGCCCGTTAAATGATATCGTTAGGTTCCTAAATTCACCATATATGTTTGTAAACATGTTTTTACCATTAAAATAACCCTATAAGTTTATTTGGACCAGATTTGGGTTTTGTTACAAAAATGGAGTTTCCGGGTTCGTCGGGTGTCGGTTTTAGTCCCGGTTTGTGCCCAAATTCAAGTAATTTATAAAGGGATCTTTTGGCTATGTCCTAGGTTCACTTTAACCATCATAACCTACTGTTAAAAAGTCTAAACTTTCTGTTCAAAACGGATCTTTGGTAAAAGGTACTTTCTAGGGTTTTTAAGGTGTACTTTTGTATGTAAAAAGTAGCTATGGTGAGTTTAAGTACAAGCAAACTTTATAAGGTCTAAGATATCATGTCTTGGCTATATTTTCTGTTCAAAAACGTGTCATAGGCATTAAGGGGTCCAAAGTTGCAAGATCTACACATATAACATCATAAATACAAGTTTAATGACTAAAAATGCAAACTAGGCCAATACTTGTGTAAAAGTCTAACCAAACTTATTCTTGAACATAATAATGTAAGTAAATACTAACATGAGTTTCTAGTAACAAGATCTATGGTGAAACTTAAAGATGAACACAAGTAAGTAAGCTTTTAAAGTTCAAAATGGTGTTTAGACAACAATGTGAGTCAAGACTAGTAATGGAGTGATCTAGTTATGAAAGAACACTAGTAATACTTGTTAAGACAAGATTTAGTTAGAAGAAATGAAGATGGAACCTTGTTAGAGAAGATGTAGGCCGAAAATGGTGATGGTGATGATGATTCTTGAGTGTTCAAGCTTCCTAGCACCATGGAATGTCAAGAGAATGAGAGATTGTTTAAGAAATTTAGAGAGAGAGTAGAGAGAGAGAGTGACTTACGGTTTTAGAGAGAGAGAGGAGCAAGGAGAGAATGTGTTCTTGAGAAATGGAAGTAACAAATGAGGTTTAGTCAAGAGAGAGGTTTAAGTATGAAAGTAAAGGAGAATGGGGGGTGTTTGGTTAGGTGTTTCGGTTCTAGTGAAACCGAAAGAGAGAGAGACGGGTTTAAAGTGAGAGAGAGGAAAGAAAGTGAAGTGTTTGGGTCTTGTTAAATATCTAATATGTAAAGTGGGTTAATAAAAGTTCAAGTGTTTGTGTGTGTGTGCTTGTGTTCGGCCGAGAAGGAAGGGAAAAGAGGGCTCGGGTTCGAGCTTCTCTTGTGGCCGGTTCACAAGGGCTTCAAGGAGGGTTCAAGGGAGTTGAATACTTGTGTTATGTGGGTGCAAAAAGGTAAACATGGCTGGAAACTTAGAGAGGGAAAGATGGAAATGTGGGAGGGAAACTAAGGACCTTTGGTCCATAGTTTTGTTGGCTTGTTGAGACAAAATTTCCCTACTAGTCATAGGATTGTAGAAGATGTTGGGAGTGCTTAAAGTTGATGTGTTTAGCATCAATAATGTCAACTCTAGTACAAGCATGTAACTAGAAAATTTAATATGGTGGTTTGGTTTGGTTGTAGTAACCTACGAAGAGAGGAAAGGAGGGAGGTGGTCACGGGTTCGATCCCGTGGCCGGCCGGGTCAAGGAGAGAGACGAGAGGGAGGAAAGGTGACGGGTCGGATGAACGCAAAGGAACGAATAAAATGATTAACGAATCGAGTGTAACGAATGTTTTATAAAAATAGTTATTCACGACGTTTAAAAATAATAAAACGATAACTTATGTGAACTAAACTAATACAAAGATTTATATCTTGAAAACTTACGTTGCATGCATGTATATATTACATGCATGTGAAAATATGATCGTCGCGAACGCTAATAAAGCTTAATAAAATGTTTTGGACGTAAAATATATTGAGGTTTACGTAAGGGATGGATCACAAGTCTTGGTTTGTTGTCATTGTCTAAACACGTTGTCATTTTATGTGAAATAGTTTTTGTAAGTCATAAAATGAAAAAGGTTGATAAAATGTAACTTATAGTTTAATGGTTTAAATGTACGTAAAATGGAAATGAAAATAATGATAATCCACAAGATGATGGGATCATGTTTAACGTTTACCACATAGTTTGGTAATTTGATAAATGATTTCGGTTAGTCGCTTTATTATTATTGAAATTCCAGCGACCATTCCGTGCAAAGAAGTCTTCATGTTCAATTATTGTTTACAACATGAATCAAGGCTACGTCAAGGCTATATTCCTATTGTAAATGAAAGTGATTACGATAAAATTGGCACGTTGCAAGTAAACAGTTACGTAACACAGTTAACACATAAGTATATATTATCGTTTTAAGTCCTTGGAAAACTTACGGGTTGTTACATCCTCCCCTAGTTGGGAGAATTTCGTCCCGAAATTCAGTTTGTCATCATGGCTAAGCGGCTGCTATAGGGAATAGATGGGGATACTTGGCGCGAAACTGGTCTTCGCGTTCCCATGTGAATTCAGAACCACGACGGGAGTTCCAACGAACTTTAACGAGAGGTATGCGTCTATGCTTCAATTTCTTGACTGCGCGATCGACGATCTCGGCTGGTTCTTCAACGAATTGTAGGGATTCATCCAAGTGTATCTCATCGAGGGGAGCAGTAAGGTCTTCTTCGGCAAGACACTTCTTCAGATTACTGACGTGGAATACGTTGTGAACGTTGCTAAGCTCGGGTGGCAGAAGTAGGCGGTACGCGACGGGTCCTATTGTTTCAATGATTTCGAATGGACCTATGTAGCGAGGGTTTAACTTGCCACGTTTGCCAAAACGTATGACACCTTTCCACGGGGATACTTTCAGTAACACTTTATCGCCTTTCGCGAAAGATAAGGGTTTACGACGGTTATCAGCATAAGACTTCTGGCGATCACGGGCGGCTTTCAAGCGGTCACGAATTTGAGTGATTCTTTCGGTGGTTTCAATCACGACTTTGGGGCCTGTCAGTTGGCTGTCACCAACTTCGAACCAACAGATAGGTGATCGGCACTTTCTTCCGTACAATGCCTCGAAAGGTGCACACTGGATGCTAGTGTGGTAACTGTTGTTGTACGAGAATTCGCACAATGGCAGATGTTCATCCCAATTGTTACCAAAATCAATGACACAGGCACGCAACATATCTTCGAGGGTTTGAATCGTTCGTTCGCTTTGGCCGTCAGTTTGCGGGTGGTAAGCCGTACTCATATCGAGGCGAGTACCAATGGCTTTGTTCAAAGATCTCCAGAAATGAGAGGTAAAACGACCATCTCTGTCGGATATGATAGAAATCGGGGCTCCATGTCGAGAGAATATTTCCTTCATGTACATCTTCGTTAGATGCTCTACAGAATCTTTCTCCTTCATGGCGAGGAAATGAGCAGATTTTGTCAAACGGTCGACAATTACCCAAATGGAATCGTTACCCTTGCGGCTCTTGGGTAACTTGGTGATAAAGTCCATTGCAATGCATTCCCATTTCCACTCGGAGATGATGGGTTGGACGAGTAATCCGGAAGGTTTCTGATGCTCGGCCTTAACTTTGGCGCAAGTTAAGCATTTACCAATGTACTTAGCGATTTCCGCTTTCATGTTCGGCCACCAATATAACATACGCAGGTCGTGGTACATCTTATCGGCTCCGGGGTGAATGGAATATCGGGTTTTATGGGCTTCATCAAGAACTAGACTCTTGAGATCTCCATAGACGGGTATCCACAGACGATTAACGAAATACCGTAATCCATCAGGCTTGGTTTCAAGGTGTTGATCCATGCCACGGAGACTTTCGTCTCGGATGTTTTCGTTTTTCAAAGCTTCAGTTTGGGCTGCCAAAACCTGAGTAGCGAGTCCGGTATGAATGGTCATGGCAAGAGATTTGACACGAAGAGGTTTGACACGTTTCTTCCTGCTCAAGGCATCGGCAACGACGTTAGCCTTTCCAGGATGGTATAGGATTTTACAGTCATAGTCGCTGAGCAGTTCAATCCATCGGCGTTGTCTCATGTTCAACTCCTTCTGATCTAAGATGTGTTGAAGACTCTTGTGGTCGGTATAAACTTTGCATTCAGTACCGTAGAGATAGTGTCTCCAAATCTTAAGGGCGAAGACGACGGCTCCAAGTTCCAAATCGTGAGTAGTGTAGTTCTTCTCGTGAACTTTTAGCTGTCGCGAAGCGTAAGCAATGACCTTGTCTCGTTGCATTAAGACACAGCCTAAACCTTGGTGTGAGGCATCGCAGTAAACACAGAAATCTTCGCATCCTTCTGGTAAGGCTAGTATGGGTGCGTCACACAGCCTTTGCTTCAGTGTCTGAAAAGCTTGTTCGGCTTTGTGATCCCAAACGAATTTCTTGTCCTTTTGCGTTAAGGCGGTCAATGGTTGGGCTATTCTGGAGAAGTTTTCGATAAATCTTCGGTAATAACCGGCGAGTCCAAGAAATTGTCGTATCTCGGAAGGGTTGGTAAGCGGACTCCAATCCTTGATAGCTTCAATTTTTGTAGGATCCACGTGGATTCCAGCTGCGTTGATTACGTGGCCTAGAAAATGCACTTCTCGTAACCAGAATTCGCACTTTGAAAACTTGGCGTACAACTTCTCGTTCTTCAACAGCTCCAGAATAAGCTTCAGATGCTTCTCATGTTCGTCCTTGCTACGCGAATAGATCAAGATGTCGTCAATGAAAACGATAACACATTTATCGAGGTACGGTTTGCAGACACGATTCACCAAATCCATGAAGACGGCAGGCGCGTTGGTTAGTCCAAAGGGCATAACGAGAAATTCGTAGTGTCCATAGCGCGTACGAAATGCAGTTTTCGCAATGTCTTCTTCACGAACTCTTAGTTGATGATATCCAGAACGAAGGTCGATTTTCGAATAGTAACTGGAACCTTGTAACTGGTCGAACAGGTCGTCGATTCGAGGGAGTGGATATCGGTTCTTTACGGTAAGCTTATTCAGCTCGCGGTAATCGATACACATCCGGAAAGATCCATCCTTCTTTTTGACGAATAGAACGGGAGCGCCCCAGGGAGAGAAACTGGGTCTGATAAAACCTTTGTCAAGGAGTTCTTGCAACTGATTTGACAATTCTTTCATTTCAGACGGGGCTAGACGATAAGGGGCTTTTGCAACGGGTGCAGCTCCGGGTACCAGATCAATGTGGAATTCTACTTGCCTAGTGGGTGGCAAGCCTGGAAGATCATCGGGAAAGACTTCAGGGTAGTCTCGTACGATGGGAACGTCCTTAAGTTTCTTCTCTTCGGGTTGGCTAGCGGTAATGTGAGCTAAGAGGGCAGGATATCCCTTGCGCATAAACTTCTGGGCTTTCATGCAGGAAATGATATTCAACTTAGTCCCACTAC
Source organism: Deinandra increscens subsp. villosa (assembly GCA_039602395.1). Classification (NCBI taxonomy): domain Eukaryota; kingdom Viridiplantae; phylum Streptophyta; class Magnoliopsida; order Asterales; family Asteraceae; genus Deinandra; species Deinandra increscens. The sequence continues at coordinate 22,580 of JBCNJP010009099.1, forward strand.
GGTCTCCTTGAATTGTCAAGATCTCACCGTTTGGAAGGGGTATTTTGACCTCTTTCTCGTGGCAAATGATTTCCGCACGGTTTTTAGTTAACCAGTCCATTCCAATAACTACGTCGAAGCTTCCTAATTGAACAGGCAATAGGTCGATAGGGAAGTGATGACCGGATAGGTCCAACGAACAATTTGGGAAGAGTTCATTGGTTCCAATTTGCTTACCGTTGGCTAACTCAACTATATACTTAGTGTCTAATTTAGTTGGGGTGACATTAAGAAAGTCTCTAAATTCACTAGTCACAAAGCTTTTGTCGGCACCGGTATCAAATAGTACGGAAGCAAAATGATTATTGAGTAAGAACGTACCCGTTACGGTGTGGGGATCCTGACGGGCCCCAGCAGCATTGAGCACGAAGGCTCTTCCTCTGGCGGGTTCTCGTTTGAGCTTTGGGCATTCATTTCTGAAGTGGCCAGTGCTGCCACACTCGAAGCAGGTTCCAACGGGGTGCGTCTTGTTTGAACGATTCGGACAATCACGGTGAATGTGACCTTTAGCCTTGCAGCCTTTGCAATACACATTGCTGCAGTCCAGGGTATGGTGCAGGTTACACTTTCCACACAGGGGCTGGTTTCCTGTGTATCCAGGTTTTCTTGCATCAGGTGCAGGAGTAGTTACAGCATAAGCCTTTACGGCTTCAGGAGCTTTCTCAGGGAGGTCAAAGGATTTCTTCCTCTTACCATCACGGCCGCGTTTGCGTTTGCGGTCGGAGTTCAGCTAGCTAGAGGTGACAGGTGATACAGGTACAGCCTTGGATTCAGCAGTCTTACGAGAGAAAGACAAACCTTGGCGGTTTGCCTGGTAGGTCAGATTGTGAGCCAGGCGGATAGCAGATTGGAGAGTTGTGGGGTTAGAAGCCATAACACTTCCCTGAATGGCGGGAGCAAGACCCCAAATGTATCTCTCGATTTTCTTGTGCAGAGGGGTCACCATTGTAGGGCAGATGTGTGCCAATTCGTGGAATCGACGGGTGTATGCAGCAATGTCGGATCCATTCATGGCCAAGTTCCAGAATTCAACTTCCAAACGTTGCAGTTCTTCACGAGGACAGTACTCATCTCGCATGAGTAGTTTCAGTTCGTCCCAAGCCATAGCGTAAGCTTGGTCCTGTCCGAGGGCTTCAGCATGAGAGTTCCACCAAGTTAGAACTCCTTCTCCGAACACGCTAGTGGCGTACTTGACCTTGTAACCATCGGGACAGTTACACATACGGAACACAGATTCCATCTTTTCGAACCAGCGAATGAGTCCAACTGCTCCTTCAGTACCCTTGAAGTGCAAGGGCTTGCAATTCATGAAATCTTTGTAAGAGCATTCCCGGACACCTGTAAGTTACTCAAAACCTTGAATACAATTCGTACAATTGTAGTCATAAATCTTCCGGTCGTAGAAGAAAAGTCTTTAGTCTTACCACCAGGGGATCTTGATCTCCTTCCGTTAGAGGCAGAGGCTCGATCTGCTTCGGCGGTCGCAAGTGCATCAGCTATACGCTGGTTAATCAGGGCTTCGAGGGCCTGATCCTGAGAGGTCACACGGGCCTCTAGGACGGCAAGACAGGTGGCAAGGTCAGTGATAGTGGCAGGTGGAGCGAGGCTACGGATGGTGGCATGAAGCTGGCGAATCTCATCGTCACGACGGGCGATGCAAGCAAAGAGGGATGATACAAGGGAATCGACAGGGATACCAGAAAGAACGGGGCTAGGTATATCAGAAGGTGCTGGAGCATGTGGTGGCAGTGGCACGTCCTGGGTCTCAGCAGTGGAGGATGGCTCTCCGATCTCGAAGGTGCTGTCAGCAAATCTCACCCGTTTCTTGGGTGGCATCATCTCTGGTCCAGTAGGCAGCTCAACAGGTTCAGGAGAGAGGGAACGTTTGCGAGACGGCTCGGAAACAGTGACTGGGTCAGAAGCATGCTGTCGACTACGCCTAACCGACTTCCTAGGGGTAAGCATCCGAAGGGGGCCGTTAGGTGTGGAGCGATACGGTCGGAATGAGGGCTCACGAGCGGGAGAAACAGGGCTAGAAGCGGATAGGGTAACGGTGAGAGTATCTCCGTCCTCATCTGCATCGGTGATGTCCACTGTGAATGGCGCGTACTCCTCCGGTTCCTCGTCAGTCGTCGCATCCTCCTCCGGCTCGGAGTCGGCATCGTAGGGGCCATCGAGGACACTGGTCGGTGAGCGAGGGGGTGATGGAGCCTCAGTAGTGATGGGAGATGCCGGCTGTTCCAAGTCAGAAAGTACCTCGGTCTCGGAATCGGAAGTCAGATCGATCGGTCCATGAGAAGCCATGCTGCGACAAAGTTTCCAAGTAATGATGATAATATATATATATGTGTTACGGATGGCATGTGAATCAGTTAAATAGGCAAATAGTGATGCATGCAATATGACTAACAGAGCTTAGGCTATAGTCTAGACCCTATGTATGCAATCTAGTTCTATAACCTTGGCTCTGATACCACTCTGTCACACCCTGTAAGATTTGTGTCGGGATGCGAGAAAGGTTATCACAGTCAAGGTTACGAACGTACTCTGGATGGTTCAACAACTAGAGCCGTTTTGGAAATTGTTAAATTGTTGGAGTAAATAGGAAATTTTCCAAATATCATTACGCAGCGGATTAATTGTAATGAGAAAAGTAAATAGTTTTAAGTTTACAACACATAAGTTTCAAAAGATTTTTAGGACATGACACCGTTAGGTGTTATGTCAGGAAAATCTCCAAAGGCTAAACCATACTCCAGAAATAAATGATCAGTCCTAAGATGCAAAGGCAGGAAACAAGCAAGCAGGTCCGATGCATGCACAGCAATTATGTTTAAGTACCTGAGAATTCATACGAGAAAACGGTCAACAAATAATTGTTGGTGAGTTTCACAGGTTTAAAGTGCTAGCAGTTAAAGGTTGTATGAAAACAGTAATTGGAAATAGTTCATGTTAATAGTTGACAATGTTTGATAAGACTAGTTGATAATGTTACCATGTACTCTGAATACCGAAACTGACTGTTTACCCACTCTTGGTACCTATTGTCCGGTTGGTACCGCATAGATATGACATAACAATTTGTACTCTTTGACATAAGACGGAGTCACGATTGGAGCTACCAATCAGAGCAGGGGCGTTAACCCAATAGATCTATTCAAACGTTACCGTTTGCAAATGATAATTAATCGGATTCAGTTAATAGTGGGGTTTGGGTTATAGCATGAATGAACATGAGATAACAAGTGTGGACAATGGAAAAGCACATGAAACAGTTATGATAACAAGGTCCAATTGTCTAACATGGAAAAATGTATGTATGAATTCTCCCCCAAATATTAAATAGTTAAAGGAAAAAGGGGCCGTGAAAACTCACATGATTCAGTGATGGAAATCGGTAGCACGATCAATGAAAATGCAAGCCTAGATAATTATAAGACATGCAATATAGTAAGTAATTGGGTTGACAATAAATGTCACTCCAATTAGGTAGGTCAAGTCTTGACGTCAAAGTAGCCTTAGGGTTTAATGATTTGGAAAGTCAAAGTGAAAATGTTCGGTTTTAGGTTTATTTGGAAATAATGTAAAATATACATTTTTAATTAAATAAAATATATAAAATTCCCAAATAATATTTAAAGATGATAATTATTTATGTAAATAAATATTAAGTCAAAATGAGGGTTTTCATATGAGAAATTGATTAATTTTCACTAAGTAGTTGAAAACCGGGCGATTTTGCGGTAACCGCCGATTATACGATATTTATCCGTTTAAGTTAGAAATCAACCAAGTATAATAAAATATGATTAGTTTCTGTCCAAAATGGGTAGATAAATATTTCAAGTGTTGGTTTGCATTGGTTTTGCCGGTTTGATGTAACTAGTGTCGGTTTTGCCGTTTTGGTCCCGTTTGCCCGTTAAATGATATCGTTAGGTTCCTAAATTCACCATACATGTTTGTAAACATGTTCTTACCATTAAAATGACCCTATAAGTTTATTTGGACCAGATTTGGGTTTTGTTACAAAAATGGAGTTTCCGGGTTCGTCGGGTGTCGGTTTTAGTCCCGGTTTGTGCCCAAATTCAAGTAATTTATAAAGGGATCTTTTGGCTATGTCCTAGGTTCACTTTAACCATCATAACCTACTGTTAAAAAAGTCTAAACTTTCTGTTCAAAACGGATCTTTGGTAAAAGGTACTTTCTAGGGTTTTTAAGGTGTACTTTTGTATGTAAAAAGTAGCTATGGTGAGTTTAAGTACAAGCAAACTTTATAAGGTCTAAGATATCATGTCTTGGCTATATTTTCTGTTCAAAAACGTGTCATAGGCATTAAGGGGTCCAAAGTTGCAAGATCTACACATATAACATCATAAATACAAGTTTAATGACTAAAAATGCAAACTAGGCCAATACTTGTGTAAAAGTCTAACCAAACTTATTCTTGAACATAATAATGTAAGTAAATACTAACATGAGTTTCTAGTAACAAGATCTATGGTGAAACTTAAAGATGAACACAAGTAAGTAAGCTTTTAAAGTTCAAAATGGTGTTTAGACAACAATGTGAGTCAAGACTAGTAATGGAGTGATCTAGTTATGAAAGAACACTAGTAATACTTGTTAAGACAAGATTTAGTTAGAAGAAATGAAGATGGAACCTTGTTAGAGAAGATGTAGGCCGAAAATGGTGATGGTGATGATGATTCTTGAGTGTTCAAGCTTCCTAGCACCATGGAATGTCAAGAGAATGAGAGATTGTTTAAGAAATTTAGAGAGAGAGTAGAGAGAGAGAGTGACTTACGGTTTTAGAGAGAGAGAGGAGCAAGGAGAGAATGTGTTCTTGAGAAATGGAAGTAACAAATGAGGTTTAGTCAAGAGAGAGGTTTAAGTATGAAAGTAAAGGAGAATGGGGGGTGTTTGGTTAGGTGTTTCGGTTCTAGTGAAACCGAAAGAGAGAGAGACGGGTTTAAAGTGAGAGAGAGGAAAGAAAGTGAAGTGTTTGGGTCTTGTTAAATATCTAATATGTAAAGTGGGTTAATAAAAGTTCAAGTGTTTGTGTGTGTGTGCTTGTGTTCGGCCGAGAAGGAAGGGAAAAGAGGGCTCGGGTTCGAGCTTCTCTTGTGGCCGGTTCACAAGGGCTTCAAGGAGGGTTCAAGGGAGTTGAATACTTGTGTTATGTGGGTGCAAAAAGGTAAACATGGCTGGAAACTTAGAGAGGGAAAGATGGAAATGTGGGAGGGAAACTAAGGACCTTTGGTCCATAGTTTTGTTGGCTTGTTGAGACAAAATTTCCCTACTAGTCATAGGATTGTAGAAGATGTTGGGAGTGCTTAAAGTTGATGTGTTTAGCATCAATAATGTCAACTCTAGTACAAGCATGTAACTAGAAAATTTAATATGGTGGTTTGGTTTGGTTGTAGTAACCTACGAAGGGAGGAAAGGAGGGAGGTGGTCACGGGTTCGATCCCGTGGCCGGCCGGGTCAAGGAGAGAGACGAGAGGGAGGAAAGGTGACGGGTCGGATGAACGCAAAGGAACGAATAAAATGATTAACGAATCGAGTGTAACGAATGTTTTATAAAAATAGTTATTCACGACGTTTAAAAATAATAAAACGATAACTTATGTGAACTAAACTAATACAAAGATTTATATCTTGAAAACTTACGTTGCATGCATGTATATATTACATGCATGTGAAAATATGATCGTCGCGAACGCTAATAAAGCTTAATAAAATGTTTTGGACGTAAAATATATTGAGGTTTACGTAAGGGATGGATCACAAGTCTTGGTTTGTTGTCATTGTCTAAACACGTTGTCATTTTATGTGAAATAGTTTTTGTAAGTCATAAAATGAAAAAGGTTGATAAAATGTAACTTATAGTTTAATGGTTTAAATGTACGTAAAATGGAAATGAAAATAATGATAATCCACAAGATGATGGGATCATGTTTAACGTTTACCACATAGTTTGGTAATTTGATAAATGATTTCGGTTAGTCGCTTTATTATTATTGAAATTCCAGCGACCATTCCGTGCAAAGAAGTCTTCATGTTCAATTATTGTTTACAACATGAATCAAGGCTACGTCAAGGCTATATTCCTATTGTAAATGAAAGTGATTACGATAAAATTGGCACGTTGCAAGTAAACAGTTACGTAACACAGTTAACACATAAGTATATATTATCGTTTTAAGTCCTTGGAAAACTTACGGGTTGTTACAGAGATTATGGGCGGTACGCCCCCATCTGTAAACAGGGGCCCGACTATATTGTATTTTAGTGCCATTTTCGTAATTTGAAGTTTTATGGCCAGAATTGCTACTTAATCAGTTTCATATCATTCTGAGGGGTTAATTAAGGGTTCATTTGTGGTCTACTTCCTTAACCAAAGCATAACCCCAATTTCCGAGCTTTCCAAATATGGTAAATTTCGTTGTTTCGACACCTGATTCGTACAGATTTCATTAGGGACAGAATCCCTATGACCCAATGACTCATTTCTTATTTAGATACACTGATTAAGTCTGGATTTAAGTGATCTTAACTTGTAAAGTTTCCATTTATGGAAAGAAATCAACATGCATGTATAGAAGGGTTGTACCTTGTGAAGGGATCTTTGTACAACCGAACTTTTCTGATTTACTTGCCTTCTCCAGTCCCCAATCTGATTCCCAAGAGCCAATCTCTGATTGCATGCATGATCCATAACCAATTATGAGTGTGGATGATCATAAAGAACCCAAAACAACATTCTTAAACCAAAATCAAGATATTCTTACTTTGTGTAGCCTTGAATCTGGTTTCCCACACTCCTTAGCCCTCTCCAAGAATGCTCATACAACTGAGTTGGTGACAAATTCAAGCAATGGGTGAGGGTTACATCAAATTAGCATAGCTTTGGTATGAAATGATGATTAGGAAGCTTACCTATGAAGAGTTCCTTCTCCCTTAGCCCCCAAGGTTGGAAAATGATAGCAACAGAGGTCTGGAGGTAGCAACACGGAGCTCTTGGCCAGATGTGAGCAAATGGTCACAAGTGTGTAAGGCTATAAAGGCCAAATTCCTTGTTTCTATCGACCTGGACCGGAGGCGTACCGCCCCAAAATGTCCTATCTGGGACGTACCGCCCGGATTTTCAGATTCGGGTAGCCGGGGATCCGGTGGGTGCCGCAACCCGACCCGCTTATCAAATGGGACGCGTACCGCCTAGGATATCCCAATCCTAGGCGTACCGCCTCAAATCGTAATTCAGAAACTTTTAATTGTTTCTCATTGGGAAATTTCCAACTCGGATAATCGTTATAGACACAGAGGTTACATCTTATGTGTGGTTTCATTATTTTGTTATTACTATTAATTTTTTTACTTTCTTAAAAATAAAATGCAAATAAATTTTACTTGAATATTAAATAAAACTATATTAAATTAAAAGAAATGATAAATACTTAGAAAAAATAGTAAATAAAAATACAAATACTATAAATAAACTAAATAAACTAACACCTTCTCAATTTTTCCCTAATCTTAGCTTTCTCAAGCTTGATTAATTGTCGTTCGTCTTCATTAAGATTAGAGGTGTTCAAAAACATGTCAAAAAATGCTCACGAGATAAAAGGTACTTTAAAAAAAACAGTAGTCCATTTTCGTTCAAACTTATTGTCACACCCTCAAAATCCACATACGGAGTATCACCGCAATGGAGGACTGACAAACCAGGATCTTAGACATCAGACACACAGACCATTCCATATGCAAGAAAAACCGTTTAAAGTCAGAGATTTAAAGTCCATAAAAGTTCAGCAAAACGGCTTCAGTTGTGGAAGCGTAAATAAACAAACAATGTTTTAAAGTTCCGCATTCACGGCGCTCAAAAGTTTAACAGTTTCATCAGACGTGCATAAGTTTATGAATAGACCATAAGCCTCCTAATTTTGCTCCCTAGTGCGTGCCTCCTAACGACACGAGAAGAAACATGGTAAACAATGTCAGTGCAAGGTTTGTGAGTTCACAGAGTTTAAGTAAAAGAAGCTGATAAATAAACATTTATCAAAAGTAAGTTAACCCGGATGGTCTCTACAAGGAGCTAACCAACAGCAGGATCTCAAATCCCGTTAAGCTGATTTATATACACGTGGATAACTAGTCCATAGTTATTGTAACCCCATAGGATTCGTATCACCATTACTGACAGTTTTAAGATTTTGCCTTCTCCCCATGCCATTTGCCGAGCATGGTGAATCTAGGACAATATAATATATGTTCCACTCCCTGAGAGGCAAGTGGGGCTACAGCGACTAGCATGGGCAGGGCTTGTCAGGCTCAGTAGATTTACATCATACTTCCTCGTTATCCACGATATTCATTGTACACTGTAGAATGAATTCCATGGCATATAAATTCATCAATGGTTTACAAAAGTCTGGTATATAACATCAAAGTTTTGTGTTTGTAAAAATAAACATTTCCGCATGCTTTCCCCTCGAAAAGTAAAACAAGTTAAAGTAGGGGTCGTAAACTCACCATGGGTACGTAAATGAAACAAACAACCAAAAAGCTTCAAAGATACGTTGAATCATCTAGACTTCACCAAAGACACATAACCGTGTAAGTGCATGTTCGTGTTGACCGATCGTCCTGATAAACGCGGACAAATGACAAGTTGACTCAATAACATATTGGTGATTAAATAATGTTTTTTAATAGTTATCCTAACACGCGTACACGATATACCATGTTATCAAACAATAAAATATTCAAGCGTCACAATTAATTATTGATCGTCCTGCATATACGATGTAAGATCGACGTGGCGATCTTACAAAATCTTATCATTCCCACCGAGGTATGAGACTTAGGATTTGTACACGCATACAACCTACAACTAATTTGACCTTACTCATGAAACCAAGCAAGCAACCATACACAGGTTCATACACAGGTTCATACGCATGTATCACAAATATATAAATAATTAACCGTAAATATATATTTATTACGTTTGACCATAGTCTACGTAAAAGTCATGTTTTAATCACATGTTAAGCATACGGATTTAACGCCTAACATATTTCATGTCATATTAAGCGTTCGCAAACGCATGCATGCACTATCCATCATCCAAACATGGCCTTTCGCACGTTATAGGTATATATATGTACAAATCCTATTTTTATTAATTAAACGTTAATCTTTTACATAGATCTCATAATCTAACGAGCAAATCCTCGTCCAAGATCACATTAAACACCATGCATGTGGGATCTCATATAAACCTTACACCTTTAAGGTAAGATGATCATCAAGACAACATTTTTATACCATATTAAGCATGCATGAACATACGTTTTCGATTTACATCGCATCTTTCATGTAAAGTTTACAACTTTAAGACTTTAGAAAGCACCTATACTCTAACATTGCGCACTGCATGGACCACCATGACAAGATCACATTAAACCATGGATCCGGATCTTGATGGGTTTTAAACAAGTAAAACCAAGAAAATGAACATATCAAGGATGTAGGATGTGAAATAGGATGAAAACGAGCTTGAAATCTCAACCGAGCACACCAAAACTTGATGAATATGATGGGGGAATTCGAGGTCAGCAGGTATGGGGTTTTTAGAGAGGATTTAGGGCCGAAAATGAGGTCAAAGGGGGGCTAATGATGCTTAAATAGCAAGACCCTAATTTTTTGTCCGACTTAGCGTCGTTGCAGACCGCAGATGGTCTGGCTAGGAAAGCCCACGATCCGCGAGGCGCCCTGATCAGCCACCCCAGTTGACTTTTATTGACTTTTTCCGCTTTTTGATGTTTTGATCACAGTTTTTAAAGATTTTGCTTTTCGTTTATTTCCCATCATATTTATCACATTTTAAAAAAATATAATCAAGCATAAACATGCCACATAACATAATACGTTCATACGATTAAATTCACGTAACATGTTTGCATGCAAATTATAACACGTATCGGTTTTTAGTTAATCACCAATGTTTCGATACTCGACTTTGTGTGTGATGTTTTGTGATGTGTTTAAGGCTACTAGACTCATCTAATACCTTGATTGACATGCTACGCCTATATACGCGATTTTCGTTTTTGACAGTTTTATTAGTGTTCGATGTTCAGTTCCCACCCGATAAGTCTGATTGTCACATCTTTTCCCTGTTAAATAATTTTCTTAT
>JBCNJP010009101.1:0-32788 GCA_039602395.1 Deinandra increscens subsp. villosa
TAATTAGAGATTTTAATACTAAAAAGCAGATAACTCAATGATGTTGAAAAGTTATTATGTTTTGTATTTTAAGTACTAGAAAATATTAGTGATTTTATAGTATGAGTCCACGGGGGTCTAGTAAGTTAATTAAGGTTTTCTTATAATATATATAAATTATAAGGCAATTTATTCAATAAGTTATTTTACAATTTATAGGAATTATAAGAAATCATTATTTAACCTAATGGCTCGTAGGCTCATATTTTTTTTTTTGAACAGCAAAAATTTATTCACCACGAAACCGGCACCGCAGCGGTAGCAAGGAGCTACACACCACAAGCCAAGCACACCACAATTACATCAACAACATATTGTCCCAATCGATCGAGCTCCTACCCCTATTATTACACCAAAGACTAACCAAACATTTAATATTACTAACTACCCGGTTGATTACCGGAGATTTGTTTTACAAACTCTAATATAATATAGGGGTAGGCTATTCATACCCTTTCTCTTACTTGTTGCACCCCTTCCTTCCTTGTAAAATCAAATCTTGTCATACATAAGTTAATATGTTGAAAATATTTTTTATACCAAAAAGACTTTATGTAAAAAATATAAAAAAAAACACGTTTTATACGAAAACACAAAATTTGTATATTGTTGTGAAACTTTATATATATATTTTGTTAAGAAACTTCAAAATAACCATTTATACAAAATTAAAATAAAGTTCTAAAAAATAAGAGAAAAATTTTATGTAAAAATAATCACGATTTTTATACTAGAAAGAAAATATTTTTATTTAAAACGTACAAAAATAAAACTAAAGATAAAATATAATGATCTCTTTTTTTTTTAACGGCTATTTTTAAAGGAATTAAAAGGACGTTATCTAAAAAGTTTAAAACTCATTTTTAAAAATAATTTATTTAATTTAGTAGTTTAAGTATTTATAACTCTTTTTAAAAAATAATCATACAATTCTTTATAAAAAACGATAAAAAGTTTTAATATAAAACAAATCAGAATATTAGGACTTTTTTTAAAATATAAATTGAGATTCGATTATGAAGCATATATAAATCAAAATAAAAAGGTTTTTAATAGAGATGAATAATTTTCATGAAAGAAATGTTTTGCTTAAAAATAAAAAGACAAAAATGTATGAATTATATTTATCATATACTTAAGGGAGGGGGCGCAACAAACAAAAATTAGTATTAAAGGGGTACGAATAACAACACGCATATAATATATCCCAATATTAAGATATACTTCATTGTTTATTGGGTCTTCGATTTATTATATGAGTATCTTTTTTTTAAATAAGCTGATTTTTTCAACATGAGAAATCGGTCGCGACTAAAATTGTGGGTAAGTCGTACGTTTAAATCATGAGAAGTAAAAATGTAATGATTTTAACCGTTAAAATCATGGGAAGTAAAAATATAATGATTTTAACCGTTAGAAAAACTAATTTTTTAGCTAGAGGAGTCTTGCATGGTCTCTAACCTCACATACTCCCGTCTATATTTGATACACATCTTCAGTGGCGGATCCAGGAAATATTATCAGGGGTAGCGGGGACTAACGGGGGTTCGGGGGCAGCGCCCCCGAAAAAATTTTTTAGGTAGTTAACGGGCTTTTAATCATATTTTTAAGGGACTTTTGATCATATTTTTAAGTAAAAGCCATAAAAATTCTTCCAGGGGTCGCGAAAAATTCGTTTCAGGGGTCGCGAAAAACCGAAAACCTATAAAAAAAAAATTTTTTGCACGTCGGGGTAAAAGTTCAGGGGTAGCGGGCGCTACCCCTGGGCTCTATGTGGGTCCGCCACTGCACATCTTAATTCTTAATTCAGTCGGCAAAAACTCTTTAGTATATGTTATGCTAAAGGAAATTTGTGATATCCCCATTAAAATAAAATCAAAAACAAAATAAGCGGTCTTATTAGACCAATATATAATACATTGTAGCATGTGGAGTGTGTGTGATGAGTAATGGTGGGTAGGGCAAAGGGAAGGGGCCAGCTATGCGTCCGGCAAATGAGAGGTCAAAAATAGTGTGACATGGAAAAGTATATGCCGTTTTAAACACAAAAAATATAGACATATATATTTCTTATTAATTTACGAATAATACCATTAATTGCATTTGGTGTTATATGAGGCTCTTCACGACGTTTTATTATGGAAGTCGTCTGTGGGAGATTGACACACATGATTTGTGGGCTTTGCACGCGATCATGGGCAGTGTTCTTTTTTTTTTCACACATAATATTAGTTTATTAAATTAATATAAAGTGGGTTGTATTTGGGAATAATGAGAAAAATAGATGAAGAAAAACTAACATGATATGATAGCAGGCCTAATATAAAACGAATAGGTGTTGTAACGTTGGAGACTCTCTAATTTATCTCTGATTTAGTATATAAATATATTTTTGGTAAAAGTAAAAGTAAAATATAAGATGTCATGGTTATTTATATTTTATACAAACTTTAATAAAGTGGTTATAACTTGGTCAAAGCCTTTTATCATTTATGAACTTATTGTACTTTAGGGTTGATGAGTAGATGAGTTTGTCGGATATGTCTACATATCCGACCATCGGACATCTAAGTCCTCAAAATATTGTAAGTGGTTTTACAGGTGGATGCAAGGCGAGGATCTGAGTCAAGATCCGAGATAAGAGCCGGAGAAGTGGAATTAGAAGCCTATAAATACTCGAGATCAGACTTAGATTAGGGATACTTGTATCATTTCACTTTGATCATTTGTAACATTCTCGATCAATAATCACCATTTTTCTCTCTAAGCTCAGATCTCTTTCACTTTTGTTTAACCTTCCTGATTCGGCGGTAAAAGTGCTCTTGGTGACACTTTTTCCTTTTTCAGTGGCGCCATCCATTAGTTGACTGGATCCTTTGTGATAGAGTTTTGAGTTAGAATCATGAATGATTTGGAGAAATCCTTTTCAGTATCAGCTTCGAGTGAAAAGATGAAGTCGATTTCTTCTTTTAAACAGAATTCAGGTTTTTCCGGTGATGATTCACCGGTGAAGACTACGTCGATATTTGCGGCTTCGTTTTTGGATTCCAAAGCTTCGAATCCGAAGAATGTCGATGAAACGCTAAAATCCGGGGGAAAAAATGATGCCGATAAGCAAGATATGGTGGTTTTTGGGGAAAAGACTGCGAAAAAAGTTGAAGATTCGCCGGTAAAGGAGTTGGATGATGTTGATCTATTGGAGTCTGATGTAGAATTTTTGCGAAGGAACAAGGATCTGTTGTTATTTTTGAAGCAACAGCGTCTCGAAGAGGAAGAAGAAAATGATATCCAGCTTCAATTGGCGAAGTATAAAAGTAAGTATCAGTCTCCGACGAAGGACGTGGTACGCGTGGCAAATGCGACAAAACCTCCGGTGAACGGTATGATGTTGATACGTTGGCATTTTATTACCAACAATTTAGAATTTCTTTGAGCGTTAAGTATGGTTTATGAAGAATTTTTAGTTGTTTATTGGAAAATAAGCTGAGTTTTGGGCGTAAAATTGTTTTTTTAAGTCTTAAGTTTTTTAAGGTTTTGTTAGCGAATTGTTGATTATTTTTCAACATAAGTTTAAAATTGTATATGACGACAATTTTTTAGTTAGTAATATGATGTATGTGAATATAAGTCATACATTATCGTAAATGGTTGATTATTTTGAGTATTGATGAGATGCAGGGATGGTTGTTCCATACATGCCAGAATCTATGACGTCACAGTCAAAGTTTACTTCCTGGATAGCAGAAGCAACGTTCCCTCGTAAGTTGAAGATGCCTTCTACAGTCGGAAAGTATGGGGGGTTGACAGATCCGGATGATCATGTGTTTGAGTTCTATTCAGCGGCAAGGTTGGAAAATTGGGCCGAAGAAACTTGGTGCCATATGTTTGTTCAGACATTTACAGGCATAGCCAGAGTTTGGTTCGATGCACTTCCAGTTGGTGGAATTGTAAGTTTTGAAGATTTAAAAGGAAAAATTTTGCGGCAATTTAGTCAGCAGAAAAAATGTACGAGAGACCCAACGGAGGTGCATAACATCCGGCGTAAGGATCAAGAATCGATTGAAGATTTTATAGGCCGGTTCAATAGAGAAAGTATGAAAATTTCTGGGGCAGGTGATCAGTTGCGTATTTCAGGTTTTTGTCATGGAGTTAGATGCGCTCAGTTGGTTGAGAAGCTACATGAGGATCTTCCAAAGTCTATGGAAGTGTTGATGGATAAAGCTAGGGCTTATGTTCGTGGTAAAAATGCATGTGGAAGTTTTATTCAGCAGGAGAATCGCAATACACTTCCACGGGGAGGATATGTAAAGTCGGATCAGGCCAATAGAAAATATGCTGGTCCAATAAGAGGAGGTGGAGGTTACTTCCAGAACAAGTGGGTTAGGCCTATTGGTTCTAGAGCAAGGTATGTTGGAAATCAGCCAAGGGGTGATTATTTTCCTGCAAGACATGATAAATTTGTGGAACTTATCAAGACGCCAAGTGAAATCTTGTCAACCGAGCGAGTGCAATTCCAGGCTCCTCCCAAAATAAAGTCTGCTCCTATGAAAAATCTTGACAAGTACTGTGATTTTCATCAAGATAGGGGTCACACAACTGATGCTTGTTGGGCATTGAAGAAGGAGATCGATAAAGCGGTACGGTCTGGGAAGTTGGGACATTTGGTAAAAGTTTTGAAGGGTGTGGGTGCTGAACCGGCAAAAGTAATTCATATGATAGGTAGGAAGCGGTTGCAGCAGGGAAGCTTACAATAGAGAAAAGCAAGTAAACAAGCTGATTGGCAATATCAGGAGATTACGTTTCCTCCACTCTTAAGGCAGATGGTAAGGGAGGAACCTGTGGTGGTAGTTGCGACAATAGCAGATTATGAAGTTAAAAGAGTGTATATTGATTGTGGAAGTGCTGCGGATATAATGTATGAGCAGTGTTTTCAGAAAATGGGTGTCGAAGTAAGGCAAAAGATGGTTCCGTCACAAGTTCCTCTGATGGGCTTTTCGGGAGAAATGGTCAAACCCATGGGAGAAATTACTTTGCCAATGGTTATAGGAACAGGAGAACAGATTCGAACTTTGGATGTTACATTTCTGGTAGTCAGTGCGGCATCCTCTCATAACGTAATCTTAGGGAGACCTGTGTTGAGCCAGTTGAGAGCTGTCATATCAGTAACTCATGGGATGATAAGGTTTCCAACACCAACAGGGGTCGCATCTTTAACCTCTGATACATGTTTAAAGGTATACACTGTGCAGGTGCCAGAAGTAAAGAAGGAGAAGAGGGTATGGATGGAAAGAACTGACCTGCAGATTGTCGAAGAATGAAGAAGATGAAGTAGTAAACTTTTTAGCCAGAGGAGAGTATAAGTAAGAAAGGGTGAAGGTAAAAGAGTTATAGGGGCTTGGGTTGCGTATTTATAGGAGCAGGTTTAAATGAACAAGGACAGTTGATGGATGTGACATAAAGTATGGGACGATTGTACCGTACAAATAGATAAAGCCTTTTTTGGTTAGATGCGAAAGATGAATCGTTAAAATCAAATGGATAGGTAGAATTCTTTGAATCACTTTTTTAAATGATAAGTCTATTAATCCTAAGCATTATACTTAATAGACTTGGGGACTTGATGAGTAGATGAGTTTGTCGGATATGTCTACATATCCGACCATCGGACATCTAAGTCCTCAAAATATTGTAAGTGGTTTTACAGGTGGATGCAAGGCGAGGATCTGAGTCAAGATCCGAGATAAGAGCCGGAGAAGTGGAATTAGAAGCCTATAAATACTCGAGATCAGACTTAGATTAGGGATACTTGTATCATTTCACTTTGATCATTTGTAACATTCTCGATCAATAATCACCATTTTTCTCTCTAAGCTCAGATCTCTTTCACTTTTGTTTAACCTTCCTGATTCGGCGGTAAAAGTGCTCTTGGTGACACTTTTTCCTTTTTCAAGGGTCACATTTTTGCTCCATTTTATAACTGAAGTAAAATTCTTCCATTTCTTTTTGTTGAGATAACATGTTATCTTCATTTGTCGAAACAGGGTATATAGGATATGCAATAATGCACTTGTGACTTGTTAGTTAGATAAGATACGGTTGGTTTTACTTAGGTCTAGTTGAAATTGTTGATGTAGGTTTGTGATTCGAGTCTCTTTGTGAAAAAGTTTGTTCCTATTATTCACTTGAGTTAACTTCGCTTTTGGTTCCTAAGGTTTGCATATTTTAACACTTCTAGTCCAATTTTACAAATTATAACATTTCAGGGCCTGTACTTTCAATTTCTTAACAATTTTAGTCACTTTTTGAAATCTATCCAAAACCACCGTTAAAATGAGGGGCATTTTTGTCCAACTTTTTGAAATACATCCAATTTTAGTCACTTTTTTTCTTAGATATAGATAAGTTGGACAAAAATGCCCCTCATTTTAACAGTGATTTTGGATGGATTTCAAAAAGTGACTAAAATTGTTAAGAAATTGAAAGTTCAGGCCCTGAAATCTTATAATTTCTGAAATTGGACTAGAAGTGTTAAAATGTGCAAACCTTAGGGACCAAAAGCGAAGTTAACTCTATTCACTTGAAGCTCATTTTTACCCAAGATGAAATTGTTGGATATATGGTGTCCTGCCCCGACCGATTAACGAACCCGACCGATATTGACCCGTAAGAGTTACACCCGGGTCAACGGACTATTAAATCTAATTAATTGTTAATTAGATATAAACGAACTAAATGGTGAATTAAATAAATATTAATTATTTATTTAAAACGACAAAACTATCGGTTCAAAAATACTCGCTAAACAAAAGACGAACCGATCAGTTGTTACCGGATTAACAGACTGATCGGTTGGTGGATTAAAGGAGATCGCGACCGGGCCCAGTCCGTCTGGCCCCGGTCCGCGAATTTAATATTAAATGAGGAGAAGAGGAGGATTGAAACAGAAGTCACCAAAAACCCTAATCTCCTCTCTCTCTCTCTCTCCCTGCGCCGAACCCGCCGAAGCCGGCTCCTCCGCCGCCGACCGCCGTCGCCGCCCAGTCTCCACCCCGTGATCCGTTCGTGATTTCCGATGGATCCCCGTCTTGCCAGTATCTGTGCCCGACTCGAGAGCGAAGCAGTCGCAGCCCGAGCCGAAGCCGCAGCCCGAGCCGAAGCCGAAGCCGCAGCCCGAGCCGCCGCCGCGGCTCAAGCCGCCGCCGCTGCCCTTCACCCGCCGCCGCGCGACCACCGGCCGGTGGTTCTTGCGCTGCCGGCGCAGCCGAGACCACCGCGCCCGGTCGCGTCGTCGTGGCCGGCGCCGCTCCACCCGTCCGCCGCCGCCGCTCCTCCTCCGATCTCCGGCGAGTCGTTCGTTGTGGGATCGGTCACGGTGGCTATCCCGACGGAGAAAGTTTTGTCACCACCACCGGTGGTATCCCTACCACCGCCGCCGCCACTACCGCCGCCGCCGCCTGTCGCCGCGGCCGCCGATGCCGCCGTCGATGATCTGTCTCGAAGATTCGAGTCAGACGTCTCAGTTCGTCCTAGCGCGAGCCCGTTGAATCCGGGTGTCTCGAGCGGTTGCTCGGATCCCGCCAAGGTATATCTGATTTATTAGATATTTAATTATTTATTTATTTTAAATAAATATATTTTTCTGTGTTTGTCGTGTTTCGGTGATTGATCCTGTTACGGTTGCATCCGCGTTTTAATCGTTTCCGCTGCCAAATTAATTGTGAATTAATTTAATTAATAAATCGGTTTTAATAAAATTAAAATCGGTAACCCGGATCCCACTGTAAATCCCAACAGTGGTATCAGAGCCATTATCACCGCGCGCAAACCAGATTCGGTCCTTTCGTGACCGATAGTTCGCAATTTCGACTTAAATCCAAATTGCGAATTAGAATTAATTTAATTTATTATTTTAATTCCATATATTATATTGTGTGTTACGGCCGACCCCTCTAATTTTGTGATCGTGTATGAATGTCATGGCGTGATTTGTTTTTCTTTGTTTGGCCCAAGTTGTTGGCCCAATTGGTTGTTTTTGATTTTGGTTTATTGGACCCGGTTTTTGGGTTTCAAAGTTGTACAAATTTAGAGCTAGGTTACTAGAAGTAGTTTTAGTAATTGTAAATTTGTATGTAACCAAAAGTCGAAGACTGGACACACGCCAGAGGGATGTCAAAGCAAGTGGGAGCTGAACAGGATTCCAGATCGCACAGAGTTGCCATCTCGATCGTTCACCATTTTATAATTTAATTTATTTTAAATTGTCCCATATGATCTCGCTTGTATGGCTCGAGTGAGATCAAGACCTTATGCCGTTTAACACACAATATGCCATTCGCGACAACTTAGTAATTTAATTAGGTTAAATTAATTTACTGGTCCCGAGTGGAGATAGGGTTTTATCGTTCGTGTCTGACGATGATTAAATATTAAAAGTAATTAATATCCCTATTTGGTAATTCTTTAAAACTGGTAGTTCGTGCCATCCTATCTCAAGTTGAACTTGGAACGTATTTACCGGAGCATCATGTTGGAAACAAGGGTGTCCTGACCCGACGAATTAACGAACCCGACCGATATTGACCCGTAAGAGTTACACCCGGGTCAACGGACTATTATATCTAATTAATTGTTAATTAGAAATAAACGAACTAAATGGTGAATTAAATAAATATGAATTATTTATTTAAATTGACAAAATCTATCGGTTCAAAATACTCGGTAATTAAAAGACGGATCGATTAGTTGTTACCGGATTAACAGACTAATCGATTGATGGATTAAAGGAGATCGCGACCGGGCCCAGTCCGTCTGGCCCCGGTCCGCGAATTTAATATTAAATGAGAAAAGGAGGAGGATTGAAAAGAGAAGTTACTCGAAACCCTAATCTCCTCTCTCCTCTCTCTCTCTTTGCGCCGAACCCCAGCCGAAGTCGGCTCCTTCGCCGCCGTCGCCGACCGCCGTCGCCGCCCCGCCTCCACCATCGTGATCCGTTCGAGATTTCAGATGGATCCCCGTCTTCCCAGTATTTGCGCCCGACTCGAAAGCGAAGCCGTCGCAGCCCGAGCCGAAGCCGCAGCCCGAGCCGAAGCCGAAGCCGCAGCCCGAGCCGCCGCCGCGGCTCAAACCGCCGCCGCCGCCGCTGCCGCACGCGCGCCGCCGCGCGACCACCGGCCGGTGGTTCTCGCGCTGCCGGCGCAGCCGAGACCGCCGCGCCCGGTCGCGTCATCGTGGCCGGCGCCGCTCTACCCGTCTGCCACCGCCGCCGCCTCTCCTCCGATCTCCGGCGAGTCGTTCGTCGTGGGATCGGTCCCGGTGGCCATCCCGACGGAGAAGGTTTTGTCACCACCACCGGTGGTATTCCTACCACCACCGCCGCCACTGCCGCCGCCGCCACCTATGGTCGCCGCCGCCGATGTCGTCGTCGATGATCTGTCTCGAAGGTTCGAGTCGGACGTCACTGTTCGTCCTAGCGCGAGCCCGTTGAATCCGGGTGTCTCGAGCGGTTGCTCGGATCCCGCCAAGGTATATCTAATTTATTAGATATTTAATTTTATGTATTTATTTATTTAAATAAATATATTTTCTGTGTTTGTCGTGCCGGTGATTGATCCTGTTACAGTTGCGTCCGCGTTTAATTCGTTTCCGCTGCTAAATTAATTTGGAATTAATTTTATTATTAAAATCGGTAACCCGGATCCCACTGTAAAACCCAACAGTGGTATCAGAGCCATTATCACCGCGCGCAAACCAGATTCGGTCTTTTCGTGACCGATAGTTCGCAATTTCGACTTAAATCCAAATTGCGAATTAGAATTAATTTATTAATTTATTATTTTAATTTCATATATTATATTGTGTGTTACGGCCGACCCCTCTAATTTTGTGATCATGTATGAATGTCATGGCGTGATTTGTTTTTCTCTGTTTGGCCCAAGTTGTTGGCCCAATTGGTTGTTTTTTTTTTATTTTGGTTTATTGGACCCGGTTTTTGGGTTTCAAAGTTGTACAAATTTAGAGCTAGGTTACTAGAAGTAGTTTTAGTAATTGTAAATTTGTATGTAACCAAAAGTCGAAGACTGGACACACGCAAGAGGGATGTCAAAGCAAGTGGGAGCTGAACAGGATTCCAGATCGCACAGAGTTGCCATCTCGATCGTTCACCATTTTTGTAATTTAATTTATTTTAAATTGTCCCATACGATCTCGCTTGTATGGCTCGAGCGAGATCAAGACCTTGTGCCGTTAAACACACAATATGCCATTCGCGACAACTTAGTAATTTAATTAGGTTAAATTAATTTACTGGTCCCGAGTGGAGATAGGGTTTTATCGTTCGTGTCTGACGATGATTAAATATTAAAAGTAATTAATATCCCTATTTGGTAATTCTTTAAAACTGGTAGTTCGTGCCATCCTATCTCAAGTTGAACTTGGAATGTATTTACCGGAGCATCAGTGTTGGAGTATTTCAACACCGCACTTGGTGCCGAGGGTACCTTCTAAGGTGAATGACATTGGAGTATTTCAACACCGTGTCATCACATCGACCATTTAGGACTACTATCGCTTTAAACGTATATGTTCGTGGTGTTGGAGTATTTCAACACCGCGCCACGGATGTGTACTGCTAGAGTGGGCACGGATGAGGATAAACGTATCGCAAAATACAATTGTATGTATATAGCGGCCTCATACCGAGAGTTGTGACTTGAGTCTCACAATTGACAATCGTTGTCAGTTTGTTTACACGGTTTTGCTCCTGAGGCTCATTTGGCGGTCTCAAGTGATCTCGTCTAAACGAATTCTCATTTTCTTAAAATAAACCTTACCAACTTATTTTAAAGAAAAATAAACATCGAAAATACTGATTAAAATTTACTTTGCTTATTTTCAGAAGGCTAAAGAAAACTCACCACCATTAAGTTCAATGGTACAACTCGACCCCTTCACTGAGTCTGGCTTTCTCGCATGGCAGACAACCCTGAGGAACCTTTTAAGACTCTTCGGGAAACTCTATGTCATTGACCGACCGATCGCGAGTATTCCATCTTACTTGCTAAATGAGAACTCGCGGTCTGAGCTCCAAAAGCACACTGACGATGATAAGGACGTCACTGACCTGATGTTGTCTAGCATGACTCAGGATTATCGGTACAATTTCATGGGGATGTCTGCTTATGACATCATTCGTAAACTCAAGGATTTATTTGAATTGAGTCAGAGGACTGAGCGAGCTGATGCACTTTCACAATTTGTGAACTGCTCTATGGCTAACGACTCCTCTCCATATGATCATGTCATGCTGATGAAAGCGTATCGTGACAGACTGATCGACCTTGGCTACTCCATCTCTGACGGGATGGCTCTTGATGTAGTACTCAGATCTTTGCCAGAACATTATCGTATTCTTGCGATTAATTGTTCGGCTCAGTCGATCGAGGAGGTTATTCCGTTGATACCCAACGTGAAGATCAGGACCACGCCGGACGTGCTCAAGGTTACGAATACAAAGATCTCCAAAACCAAGAAGGTTAAAGAGGGCAAAGGCAAGAAACCACAGGTTCAGCCTCCTGAGGAGCGCCTGTGCTATGAGTGCAACAAAATGGGACACTGGCGTCGCAACTGTCCTGTTTATCTTGCAAAGCTGAAGATGACCAAGAACTCTAATAAGGGTTGCTCATCAGGTATTTCAATAAATGTTATTGAACTTTTCACTGTTTCCTCCAATTCATGGGTATTTGATACTGGATGTGGTTACCACATTGTTAATGTTTTGCAGGAACCTGAGAAGTGGAAGAAGACAGAACGAGGCCGCATGGACCTCATCGTTGGTGACGGGAAGAAGGTCCCAGTACTTGCTACTGGAACATTTTCTTTTTCATGTTCTTCAGGCCTTGTAGTTAATTTGATTAACTGTTTATATGCACCTGGTTTATCCAGGAACATTATCTCTGTCTCTTCATTGTTTGAACAAGGATTTCGGTATAAATTTAATGGAAATATGATTTCTGCTTACCTTAATGATATCTTTTATTTCGAGGCTAAACCTCAACATGGAATATATGAGATAGATGTTCAAACAAACGACCAGCTCTATCATGTTTCTAAGAGAAACAAAGCTGATAGTAACGAACCTCGTTATGGCACCATAGACTTGGTCACATAAGCAAGGCCCGCATCAAGAAGTTGCAAACTGCTGGCATTCTCGAATCCCAAGATGCAGATTCCTTTGACGAATGCGAGTCATGCTTATCTGGTAAATTAACCAAGTCACCCTTCACCCACACAGGTGAACGGGCCCAAGGATTGTTAGGCGTTATTCACACTGATGTGTGTGGACCCTTTCGAACCGAGACGAGAAATCGTGAACGGTACTTCGTGACTTTCATCGATGACTACAGCAGATATGCCTATGTCTATCTGATGAAACACAAACATGAAACTTTTGAAAAGTTCAAAGAGTTTCAAAACGAAGTACAAAATCAGCTGACTCGAACTATCAAAATACTTCGATCAGATAGAGGTGGTGAATACCTAAGCGCTGAGTTCCTGAATCATCTAAAGGAATGTGGAATCGTTTCACAACCTACTCCACCTGGCACACCCCAGTTAAATGGCGTTAGTGAAAGGAGGAATCGAACCCTGCTTAACATGGTTCGATCAATGATGTGTAGGACAACCTTGCCGCATTCCTTTTGGGGATATGCCATCTTAACCGCCGCTCGTCT
This sequence comes from Deinandra increscens subsp. villosa, assembly GCA_039602395.1. Taxonomy (NCBI): domain Eukaryota; kingdom Viridiplantae; phylum Streptophyta; class Magnoliopsida; order Asterales; family Asteraceae; genus Deinandra; species Deinandra increscens. The sequence goes on from JBCNJP010009101.1 coordinate 12,768, forward strand.
AATAAATCTGGCACCGACCAAGAAAGTAGGGAAGACCCCATATGAGATATGGCATGGTTCTCTTCCCAAACTTTCATACCTCAGGGTATGGGGATGTGATGCTTATGTCAGCAGTGACTCTGATAATAAGCTCGATCCTCGAGGCGAAAAGGTAACTTTCGTTGGATACTATGGTAATACCGGTTATTACTTCTACCATCCCGATGCAAACACTGTTTCCATCAAGCGGAAAGGTAAATTCCTTGAGAAAGAATTTCTTACTCGAGGAACAAATAGTGATCCAGTGGATCTTGAAGAAATTCAAGATTCACCTAACCCTGAAGCGGTCGCTGTGTCTGACCGACAAGTTGTTGTCGCACCATCAGACCCAAACACAAGCACAAGCGTTCGTAGGAGCGAAAGAATACGACATGAGCCTGATAGATACCTTGGATATCATGAGGCCTTCGATGTTCTATTAATAGCCGATTCTAACGATGAACCTATTAATTACAAAGCTGCTATATCAGATCCGGAATCTGATAAATGGCTTGAAGCCATGAACGCTGAGATGCAATCTATGCGTGACAATCACGTCTGGGACTTGATTGAGCTACCCCCCGGTACACGGGCAGTAGGGAGCAAGTGGATCTTTAAAAGAAAAACTGACATGCATGGAAATGTGCAAACCTACAAGGCACGGCTTGTAGCGAAAGGTTTCACTCAAACTCAAGGGATTGATTATGATGAGACCTTTTCGCCCGTTGTCATGATCAAATCGATCAGGATTCTCCTTGCCATAGCCGCATACCATGACTATGAGATATGGCAAATGGACGTAAAAACCGCCTTCCTGAACGGACAACTCGAAGAAGATGTCTATATGGTTCAGCCTGATGGTTTTGTCGATCCAGAGAATCCAAACAAGGTTTGCAAGCTTAGCAAGTCCATTTATGGACTCAAGCAAGCATCTCGAAGCTGGAATCTTCGTTTTGATCAGAAAGTCAAAGAGTTTGGCTTTGAACAAAACAAAGACGAGCCTTGTGTCTACAGAAAGGCAAGTGGGAGCGCTGTATCGTTCCTCGTACTGTACGTGGACGATATATTGATCATAGGGAACAACATACCCATGCTTAACGAAGTTAAGAAATGGCTTTCATCTTGTTTCGCTATGAAAGACCTTGGAGAAGCCGCTTATATTCTGGGAATCAAGATTCACAGAGATCGATCTAAGCGCCTTTTGGGACTCAGTCAAAGCACATACATAGATAAGATCATAGCTCGGTTCAATATGAGCAACTCCAAGAAAGGAGCAGTTCCCATGACTAAGGGAACAATATTGGACAAATCTCAAGCACCTAAAACGGAGCGCGAGATAAGCCAAATGGCATCGATCCCATTTGCCTCTGCTATTGGATCTATCATGTATGCCATGCTCTGCACACGACCGGATGTCTCGTATGCATTGAGCGTGACAAGTCGGTACCAACAGACGCCAGGGCTAGCTCACTGGACGGCTGTAAAGAACATACTGAAATACTTGAGAAACACCACTGACATGTTTCTCGTATTCGGGGGTGTTGATGAGGAGCTCACTGTAAGATGTTACACTGACGCCAGTTTTCAGACTGACCGAGATGATTCTCGCTCACAGTCAGGATTCGTATTCACTCTTAACGGAGGGGCTGTTTCTTGGAGAAGCTCAAAACAGCCAGTAGTAGCTGATTCTACTACTGAATCCGAATACATAGCCGCCTCAGAAGCTGCTAAAGAAGCCGTGTGGATGAAGAAGTTCATATCCGATCTCGATGCTATGCCAAGTATTAGGCAACCCATCGAGATGCTGTGCGATAACACAGGCGCTATAGCTCAAGCCAAAGAGCAACGGTCCCATAAGATGGCCAAGCACGTACTGAGGAAATTCCACTACATAAGAGAAGTAGTCGACAGAAATGAAATCAAGATAAGCAAAGTACACACAGATCAAAACTTAGCTGATCCCTTCACTAAGCCTATGACTCAAGAGACTCATATACGCCACAGAGAAGCGATAGGGCTTAGATTAGCTAAAGACATGTTTTGATTCAGTATTTGGATGTATGAACACCAACGGTTATCTGTATTATTCTTATTCCATCTGTTTTATGCAATAATGAATTACATAACTGTGTTCAATATTTGTACGTTTAATCCATGGACAATAAGTTCTTGTCCTAAATGTCCGTAGTCGATTAGTAAGTGGGAGCTATACTAAAGTAAGACTATTGTGACTGGTTGAACTTTAAAGTTGTTTAACGTTCAAACTCACAGACCTCATTGGTGAATGACGTTGGACGTAACTCGCATCATGCAACGCAATCATGGAAGTCTTGCTTGCTTGATTAAATGCATGCTCTAATGTATCCTTAGACCTGAGACGCATATTCGAACTCCTCTTTACTAAAGAACATTCTTTGATTGTAGCCTAACGTTGTCGCGTAACTGCCAGCCATAACGGCTACTTTTGGGAATGGCTCTGAGGTTTAGTGGGAGCTGTATGCCTCAACAAGGGATTCTGTACTCTTGCTTCGGCAACAGTTAGACATAAAGGCGCCCTCGTTGATTCCAAGTGATAAGTGTGAGGCCTCACCCAAACTTACTGTGTGTTTGTTGGATCACTTCGAATTGTATCGAGAATGAAAATCGATGAATACAATATGGGAGTCCATGTCCTATAATTCATCAATGTCTTATACAGAAAGGAACATATGACAATGAATGCACAAGTCGTAAGTCTGCTTGATAGCCAATCAGATATACCTTGGCAACCGACTTAAAGAGTCAATATTAGTTGGTGTAGCCATGCATAGCTAGAGTGCCTCTGACTGCGCTCGTTAAACTGTCGCGTTCAGTCCAAGTGGGAGACTGTTGGAAACAAGGGTGTCCTGACCCGACGAATTAACGAACCCGACCGATATTGACCCGTAAGAGTTACACCCGGGTCAACGGACTATTATATCTAATTAATTGTTAATTAGAAATAAACGAACTAAATGGTGAATTAAATAAATATGAATTATTTATTTAAATTGACAAAATCTATCGGTTCAAAATACTCGGTAATTAAAAGACGGATCGATTAGTTGTTACCGGATTAACAGACTAATCGATTGATGGATTAAAGGAGATCGCGACCGGGCCCAGTCCGTCTGGCCCCGGTCCGCGAATTTAATATTAAATGAGAAAAGGAGGAGGATTGAAAAGAGAAGTTACTCGAAACCCTAATCTCCTCTCTCCTCTCTCTCTCTTTGCGCCGAACCCCAGCCGAAGTCGGCTCCTTCGCCGCCGTCGCCGACCGCCGTCGCCGCCCCGCCTCCACCATCGTGATCCGTTCGAGATTTCAGATGGATCCCCGTCTTCCCAGTATTTGCGCCCGACTCGAAAGCGAAGCCGTCGCAGCCCGAGCCGAAGCCGCAGCCCGAGCCGAAGCCGAAGCCGCAGCCCGAGCCGCCGCCGCGGCTCAAACCGCCGCCGCCGCCGCTGCCGCACGCGCGCCGCCGCGCGACCACCGGCCGGTGGTTCTCGCGCTGCCGGCGCAGCCGAGACCGCCGCGCCCGGTCGCGTCATCGTGGCCGGCGCCGCTCTACCCGTCTGCCACCGCCGCCGCCTCTCCTCCGATCTCCGGCGAGTCGTTCGTCGTGGGATCGGTCCCGGTGGCCATCCCGACGGAGAAGGTTTTGTCACCACCACCGGTGGTATTCCTACCACCACCGCCGCCACTGCCGCCGCCGCCACCTATGGTCGCCGCCGCCGATGTCGTCGTCGATGATCTGTCTCGAAGGTTCGAGTCGGACGTCACTGTTCGTCCTAGCGCGAGCCCGTTGAATCCGGGTGTCTCGAGCGGTTGCTCGGATCCCGCCAAGGTATATCTAATTTATTAGATATTTAATTTTATGTATTTATTTATTTAAATAAATATATTTTCTGTGTTTGTCGTGCCGGTGATTGATCCTGTTACAGTTGCGTCCGCGTTTAATTCGTTTCCGCTGCTAAATTAATTTGGAATTAATTTTATTATTAAAATCGGTAACCCGGATCCCACTGTAAAACCCAACACATCAGTGTTGGAGTATTTTAACACCGCACTTGGTGCCGAGGGTACCTTCTAAGGTGAATGACATTGGAGTATTTCAACACCGTGTCATCACATCGACCATTTAGGACTACTATCGCTTTAAACGTATATGTTCGTGGTGTTGGAGTATTTCAACACCGCGCCACGGATGTGTACTGCTAAAGTGGGCACGGATGAGGCTAAACGTATCGCAAAATACAATTGTATGTATATAGCGGCCTCATACCGAGAGTTGTGACTTGAGTCTCACAATTGACAATCGTTGTCAGTTTGTTTACACGGTTTTGCTCCTGAGGCTCATTTGGCGGTCTCAAGTGATCTCGTCTAAACGAATTCTCATTTCCTTAAAATAAACCTTACCAACTTATTTTAAAGAAAATAAACATCGAAAATACTGATTAAATTTACTTTGCTTATTTTCAGAAGGCTAAAGAAAACTCACCACCATTAAGTTCAATGGTACAACTCGACCCCTTCACTGAGTCTGGCTTTCTCGCATGGCAGACAACCCTGAGGAACCTTTTAAGGCTCTTCGGGAAACTCTATGTCATTGACCGACCGATCGCGAGTATTCCATCTTACTTGCTAAATGAGAACTCGCGGTCTGAGCTCCAAAAGCACACTGACGATGATAAGGACGTCACTGACCTGATGTTGTCTAGCATGACTTAGGATTATCGGTACAATTTCATGGGGATGTCTGCTTATGACATCATTCGTAAACTCAAGGATTTATTTGAATTGAGTCAGAGGACTGAGCGAGCTGATGCACTTTCACAATTTGTGAACTGCTCTATGGCTAACGACTCCTCTCCATACGATCATGTCATGCTGATGAAAGCGTATCGTGACAGACTGATCGACCTTGGCTACTCCATCTCTGACGGGATGGCTCTTGATGTAGTACTCAGATCTTTGCCAGAACATTATCGTATTCTTGCGATTAATTGTTCGGCTCAGTCGATCGAGGAGGTTATTCCGTTGATACCCAACGTGAAGATCAGGACCACGCCCGACGTGCTCAAGGTTACGAAAACAAAGATCTCCAAAGCCAAGAAGGTTAAAGAGGGCAAAGGCAAGAAACCACAGGTTCAGCCTCCTGAGGAGCGCCTGTGCTATGAGTGCAACAAAATGGGACACTGGCGTCGCAACTGTCCTGTTTATCTTGCAAAGCTGAAGATGACCAAGAACTCTAATATGGGTTGCTCATCAGGTATTTCAATAAACGTTATTGAACTTTTCACTGTTTCCTCCAATTCATGGGTATTTGATACTGGATGTGGTTTCCACATTGTTAATGTTTTGCAGGAACCTGAGAAGTGGAAGAAGACAGAACGAGGCCGCATGGACCTCATCGTTGGTGACGGGAAGAAGGTCCCAGTACTTGCTACTGGAACATTTTCTTTTTCATGTTCTTCAGGCCTTGTAGTTAATTTGATTAACTGTTTATATGCACCTGGTTTATCCAGGAACATTATTTCTGTCTCTTCATTGTTTGAACAAGGATTTCGGTATAAATTTAATGGAAATATGATTTCTGCTTACCTTAATGATATCTTTTATTTCGAGGCTAAACCTCAACATGGAATATATGAGATAGATGTTCAAACAAACGACCAGCTCTATCATGTTTCTAAAAGAAACAAAGCTGATAGTAACGAATCCTCGTTATGGCACCATAGACTTGGTCACATAAGCAAGGCCCGCATCAAGAAGTTGCAAACTGCTGGCATTCTCGAATCCCAAGATGCAGATTCCTTTGATGAATGCGAGTCGTGCTTATCTGGTAAATTAACCAAGTCACCCTTCACCCACATAGGTGAACGGGCCCAAGGTTTGTTAGGCGTTATTCACACCGATGTGTGTGGACCCTTTCGAACCGAGACGAGAAATCGTGAACGGTACTTCGTGACTTTCATCGACTACTAGAGCAGATATGCCTATGTCTATCTGATGAAACACAAACATGAAACTTTTGAAAAGTTCAAAGAGTTTCAAAACGAAGTACAAAATCAGCTAACTCGAACTATTAAAATACTTCGATCAGATAGAGGCGGTGAATACCTAAGCGCTGAATTCCTAAATCATCTGAAGGAATGTGGAATCGTTTCACAACCTACTCCTCATGGCACACCCCAGTTAAATGGCGTTAGTGAGAGGAGGAATCGAACTCTGCTTAACATGGTTCGATCGATGATGTGCAGGACAACCTTGCCGCATTCCTTTTGGGGATATGCCATCTTAACCGCCGCTCGCCTAATAAATCTGGCACCGACCGAGAAAGTAGGAAAGACCCCATATGAGATATGGCATGGTTCTCTTCCCAAACTTTCATACCTCAGGGTATGGGGATGTGATGCCTATGTCAGCAGTGATTCTGATAATAAGCTCGATCCTCGAGGCGAAAAGGTAACTTTCGTTGGATACTATGGTAATACCGGTTATTACTTCTACCATCCCGATGCAAACACTGTTTCCATCAAGCGGAAAGGTAAATTCCTTGAGAAAGAATTTCTTACTCGAGGAACAAATAGTGATCCATTGGATCTTGAAGAAATTCGAGATTCACCTAACCCTGAAGCGGTCGCTGTGTCTGACCGACAAGTTGTCGTCGCACCATCAGACCCAAACACAAGCACAAGCGTTCGTAGGAGCGGAAGAACACGATATGAGCCTGATAGATACCTTGGATATCATGAGGCCTTCGATGTTCTATTAATAGCCGATTCTAACGATGAACCTATTAATTATAAAGCTGCTATATCAGATCCGGAATCTGATAAATGGCTTGAAGCCATGAACGCTGAGATGCAATCTATGCGTGACAATCACGTCTGGGACTTGATTGAGCTACCCCCCGGTACACGGGCAGTAGGGAGCAAGTGGATCTTTAAAAGAAAAACTGACATGCATGGAAATGTGCAAACCTACAAGGCACGGCTTGTAGCAAAAGGTTTCACTCAAACTCAAGGGATTGATTATGATGAGACCTTTTCGCCCGTTGTCATGATCAAATCGATCAGGATTCTCCTTGCCATAGCCGCATACCATGACTATGAGATATGGCAAATGGACGTGAAAACCGCCTTCCTGAACGGACAACTCGAAGAAGATGTCTATATGGTTCAGCCTGATGGTTTTGTCGATCCAGAGAATCCAAACAAGGTTTGCAAGCTTAGCAAGTCCATTTATGGACTCAAGCAAGCATCTCGAAGCTGGAATCTTCGTTTTGATCAGAAAGTCAAAGAGTTTGGCTTTGAACAAAACAAAGATGAGCCTTGTGTTTACAGAAAGGCAAGTGGGAGCGCTGTATCGTTCCTCGTACTGTACGTGGACGATATACTGATCATAGGAAACAACATACCCATGCTTAACGAAGTTAAGAAATGGCTTTCATCTTGTTTCGCTATGAAAGACCTTGGAGAAGCCGCTTATATTCTGGGAATCAAGATTCACAGAGATCGATCTAAGCGCCTTTTGGGACTCAGTCAAAGCACATACATAGATAAGATCATAGCTCGGTTCAATATGAGTAACTCCAAGAAAGGAGCAGTTCCCATGACTAAGGGAACAATATTGGACAAATCTCAAGCACCTAAAACGGAGCGCGAGATAAGCCAAATGGCATCGATCCCATTTGCCTCTGCTATTGGATCTATCATGTACGCCATGCTCTGCACACGACCGGATGTCTCGTATGCATTGAGCGTGACAAGTCAGTACCAACAGACGCCAGGGCTAGCTCACTGGACGGCTGTAAAGAACATACTGAAATACTTGAGAAACACCACTGACATGTTTCTCGTATTCGGGGGTGTTGATGAGGAGCTCACTGTAAGATGTTACACTGACGCCAGTTTTCAGACTGACCGAGATGACTCTCGCTCACAGTCAGGATTCGTATTCACTCTTAACGGAGGGGCTGTTTCTTGGAGAAGCTCAAAACAGCCAGTAGTAGCTGATTCTACTACTGAATCCGAATACATAGCCGCCTTAGAAGCTGCTAAAGAAGCCGTGTGGATGAAGAAGTTCATATCCGATCTCGATGCTATGCCAAGTATTAGGCAACCCATCGAGATGCTGTGCGATAACACAGGCGCTATAGCTCAAGCCAAAGAGCAACGGTCCCATAAGATGGCCAAGCACGTACTGAGGAAATTCCACTACATAAGAGAAGTAGTCGACAGAAATGAAATCAAGATAAGCAAAGTACACACAGATCAAAACTTAGCTGATCCCTTCACTAAGCCTATGACTCAGGAGACTCATATACGCCACAGAGAAGCGATAGGGCTTAGATTAGCTAAAGACATGTTTTGATTCAGTATTTGGATGTATGAACACCAACGGTTATCTATATTATTCTTATTCCATCCGTTTTATGCAATAATGAATTACATAACTGTGTTCAATATTTGTACGTTTAATCCATGGACAATAAGTTCTTGTCCTAAATGTCCGTAGTCGATTAGTAAGTGGGAGCTATACTAAAGTAAGACTATTGTGACTGGTTGAACTTTAAAGTTGTTTAACGTTCAAACTCACAGACCTCATTGGTGAATGACGTTGGACGTAACTCGCATCATGCAACGCAAACATGGAAAACTTGCCTGCTTGATTAAATGCATGCTCTAATGTATCCTTAGACCTGAGACGCATATTCGAACTCCTCTCTACTAAAGAACATTCTTTGATTGTAGCCTAACGTTGTCGCGTAACTGCCAGCCATAACGGCTACTTTTGGGAATGGCTCTGAGGTTCAGTGGGAGCTGTATGCCTCAACAAGGGATTCTGTACTCTTGCTTCGGCAACAGTTAGACATAAAGGCGCCCTCGTTGATTCCAAGTGATAAGTGTGAGGCCTCACCCAAACTTACTGTGTGTTTGTTGGATCACTTCGAATTGTATCGAGAATGAAAATCGATGAATAAAATATGGGAGTCCATGTCCCATAATTCATCAATGTCTTATACAGAAAGGAACATATGACAATGAATGCACAAGTGGTGAGTCTGCTTGATGGTCAATCAGATATACTTTGGCAAACGACTTAAAGTGTCAATATTAGTTGGTGTGGCTATGCATAGCTAGAGTGCCTCTGGCTGCGCTCGTTAAACTGTCGCGTTCAGTCCAAGTGGGAGACTGTTGGATATATGGTGTCCTGACCCGACCGATTAACGAACCCGACCGATATTGACCCGTAAGAGTTACACCCGGGTCAACGGACTATTAAATCTAATTAATTGTTAATTAGATATAAACGAACTAAATGGTGAATTAAATAAATATTAATTATTTATTTAAAACGACAAAACTATCGGTTCAAAAATACTCGCTAAACAAAAGACGAACCGATCAGTTGTTACCGGATTAACAGACTGATCGGTTGGTGGATTAAAGGAGATCGCGACCGGGCCCAGTCCGTCTGGCCCCGGTCCGCGAATTTAATATTAAATGAGGAGAAGAGGAGGATTGAAACAGAAGTCACCAAAAACCCTAATCTCCTCTCTCTCTCTCTCTCCTGCGCCGAACCCGCCGAAGCCGGCTCCTCCGCCGCCGACCGCCGTCGCCGCCCAGTCTCCACCCCGTGATCCGTTCGTGATTTCCGATGGATCCCCGTCTTGCCAGTATCTGTGCCCGACTCGAGAGCGAAGCAGTCGCAGCCCGAGCCGAAGCCGCAGCCCGAGCCGAAGCCGAAGCCGCAGCCCGAGCCGCCGCCGCGGCTCAAGCCGCCGCCGCTGCCCTTCACCCGCCGCCGCGCGACCACCGGCCGGTGGTTCTTGCGCTGCCGGCGCAGCCGAGACCACCGCGCCCGGTCGCGTCGTCGTGGCCGGTGCCGCTCCACCCGTCCGCCGCCGCCGCCCCTCCTCCGATCTTCGGCGAGTCGTTCGTTGTGGGATCGGTCCCGGTGGCTATCCCGACGGAGAAAGTTTTGTCACCACCACCGGTGGTATCCCTACCACCGCCGCCGCCACTACCGCCGCCGCCGCCTGTCGCCGCGGCCGCTGATGCCGCCGTCGATGATCTGTCTCGAAGATTCGAGTCAGACGTCTCAGTTCGTCCTAGCGCGAGCCCGTTGAATCCGGGTGTCTCGAGCGGTTGCTCGGATCCCGCCAAGGTATATCTGATTTATTAGATATTTAATTATTTATTTATTTTAAATAAATATATTTTTCTGTGTTTGTCGTGTTTCGGTGATTGATCCTGTTACGGTTGCATCCGCGTTTTAATCGTTTCCGCTGCCAAATTAATTGTGAATTAATTTAATTAATAAATCGGTTTTAATAAAATTAAAATCGGTAACCCGGATCCCACTGTAAATCCCAACAGAAATAACTCATGTAATTTTCGCATCAAGTTCGATAGATTATGAGCACAATATACATATATATATCTTAATCTTAATCTTAAATCTTAATAAAGCAATTAAAAAGTTTCCACATGTCTTCTTTTTAAGGTGTCTACATCAGCACTGCCACATGTCAAAACCAGATTCAATTCTCAATTTGTAAATACCAATTAAAACTAATTACCAATTTTATCAACATAAATTTTCATTTAAAAAAATTAGCAAACATAATGTAAATTTTATAAATTACTCAATAATTTGAGTTTTTTTTAAGGAAACAAATCAAGAATTTGTCATATTTAATGTATTAAATTATCAATTAATATTTTATAATGAATTATGTCATTTATAATTTTTTAATTTCTTAATTTTTTATATATATTTAGCTAATACTATGAATCTAAATTCAACCCGTGTAGTACACGGGTTACTAACCTAGTATACATATAAATATATATGTCGTGTTAGACGATATATTTACTATATATATATATGTGTGTGTGTAGTGTGTGTGTGAATGTGTATTATGGCCGTATATCATATATCTCTAAATGATCATTATATGGCATTTAATTATTTATCTTAAATGATCAATTACCTAATTAACCCTATCATGACATTTATTCGATGGACGTAATTGCCTTATGGATAGAACTAGGGTTCCCTTGAGTGTATATATAGAGCATGTATTAGAGAGTAAAGGTTAATCACCTATTCATAGAAGTTTCGTACCCTCCCTCTCTGCTCTCCTTTCTCTAATTCGCAATACCCTCTGCGATTATCACCATCATTAGCATACACCCTAAACGGGAACCAAGACTACTCATAGGATGGATAATCTGACTGCATACTGATCTCAACCAGATAACCACATGTAATATTTACATATACGTGTTATCTGTTTATTTATCTAACGATTCAGGATTCGATCAACAATCCATGACACATTGAACCAATATCACCCATGTGGGGCATAGAAAAAGATAACCACGACACCAATTCCTACTACTGTGCTGAGTAGGTTTAATTTTAGTATTTTACATTAAATTATATTTAATTAGTTTAGGATTGATTATGATTAATTAATTAAGCAGGTTTAATGATATTTAATTTTAATTAGGTTTATTTTATATTATAATTAAATTTTTAATTATATTTGTTTATGTTTATTAGTATTTGTTTATTTATTCTAGCTTCAATTTATTTTTGGTTAAATTAATTAATGGGGCCCATAATTGGATAAGGGCGACGCCCTTAGTTATAGGTGGGAGGTCGTAGGTTGTAGAGGGCGGAGGCCACCAATATCGTTCATTGGACGGGTGGAGATCATCATACTACGATGGTGGTGGTCTAATATAATTGCAACAGTAAGGGTACACAGAGTGCCCCCGACGCCATCACACTTTCTATATTCTTCCTCCCTCGCCAGCCTCGTTTCCTCTCTCACTTTTCTCATTTACGGAAGTTGAAAGTCGGAGTCAAGACGACCGACGTCTTTGGAGGGACTCCTTAAATTCCTCAGGAGGAGTCAGAACATACTTTATTATTATATAGAAATAAAAATATATAACTAAACATTTAAACATAAATCAACAATACAATTTAAAATACAATTAAACATTTTTTTTTAATTATATCCATATTCTTTTATTTAGATTTTTTTAATTAACGTGAACAAAATCACACACACAAATATGAACCGGATGAATAGACAACGAGGATGCTTCAATCGGTCATGAATGATTCAGTGGTGCTTTAATCAATCACGGGTTCTTGAGTCCAGGGAGGATGCTTCAATTGGTCAGCGGATGCTTTAATCGAAGCCTAAGGATGCTTTCAATGCTTCAATTAGCATTTGAAGACCTAGAAATGTATGCCCTAAATGCTAAAGGTAAGCCCTGATTTCAGTTGTTAGATTCGATTAGGGTTAAAAAAAATCCTTTAAGTAAGATCGTTGACTAGGGCCAATCATTTTTAATCCGATTTTTTAAAGTCGAGACGACTTCCTTCCGCCTCTCGATTCAACTGCGAGAAATTGGTCGCCATGATCTACTTTTACAATCTTGAAACTCATTGATTGATGAATCATCACCGACTTCTTCAACCCCAAGACCTCTACGAAAGCATTACAAACTAAGTTAGTAATCTTTGAAGGTGATAGACCGCAAATCATCCTATAGTTGAGGGGCTATTATGTAACATTTCTTTTCATATCCCATCTGCCTTATAATCTATGAAACCACCTGCTACTTTCTTCTGTGGGTTTTAGAGAGAGAAACTGAGAGAGAGAGAGAGAAGGGATAAAGACAACACAGAGCTCCATTAATGGTTTCTTTCATCATGTAAATCAAATCCTTCGATAACCACTGGTGGTACGTATATTATTGTTATTATTATTATTATCATTCACTTTCACTTTTTCCCCAATCATTCCATCAAATCTGGATTCCTCCGACCTTCTCACATTGCAAACCTCGTTAAATTTTGATTTGAACTATTTGCTCTGAATTGAATCTAACAGTCTCCATGGCGAAATGATGCTATTGCAGCCAAGTATGGATCCGAATCGGAAAAGAGCCAAATCGGTTGACCGAGTTGACTCGGTGGATTCCGGTTCGGAATCGTTCGAGTCGACTCGTAAGTGCGGGTTCCCGGACGAGGTTTTAGAGCGAGTTCTGTCGCTAATTGACTCTCACAAGGACCGTAGCTCGGTGTCACTCGTCTGTAAAGACTGGTACAACGCCGAACGGTGGAGCCGGCGAGATGTGTTCATCGGAAACTGCTACTCGGTGTCGCCGGAGATTGTGGCCGCTAGGTTTCCGAGAGTCCGGAGCGTGACGCTTAAGGGAAAACCTAGGTTTTCGGATTTCAATTTGGTGCCGGAGGATTGGGGAGCGGATGTTCATCCGTGGTTGAGTGTTTTCTCGACGGCGTATCCGTTCCTGGAGGAGCTCCGGTTGAAGAGAATGGCGGTTACCGATGAGAGTTTGGAGTTTTTAGCGACGAATTTTCATGGTTTTAAAGCTCTGTCGCTTTTGAGCTGTGATGGGTTTAGTACTGATGGATTGAAAGCTATTGCTACTCATTGCAAGTAAGATCTTGTTTCATATTTCATCAGAATGGGTTTTGATTTTTGATTTATGATATCAGATTACATGAATCTTGTTTCATATTCTTGATTCTGCTGGTGGTAGTGTTGGGAAATTGGGAACTGGATTATGGTTAATTGGTTATTACCCAATAAAGCTTCTGTCTGATAAATCATTAATGAAAATAATATGCCTAAGAATGTTATTATTACTGTTCAATTGTTCATCACCCAAAATGAAAAAGTGAAATATATTTAATAAATAGGAATCAGAGTGTCTAGAAAGCAAGATATTTACATGTTTTGTTTGATTTCTTTTGGAAAGGAAAACATCTTGTTGTCTGATTTGGCTGTGTAAATTAATGGTGGGGCTGTCCTAAGAAGATTGGGTATGATTTGTGCAGAAAAAGGCCACGTCTCTGTGCTTGATTTAGCTGGTAAAATTTGTTAGGGTTACGTCAAAAATTGGGTATAATTTATTATGCTGAAAAAGGTAAATCTTTGTGCTCAATATTGGAATAGATTTTTCTTGCTTGATTTAGCTGGTATAATTAATTAGGGTTACTTCACAAAATTGGGTATGATTTATTATGCTGAAAAAGGTAACTCTTTGTGCTCAATATTGTAACAGATTCTTCTTGCTTGATTTAGCTGGTAAAATTAATTAGTGTTATTTCAATAGTTGGGTATGATTTATTATGCTGAAAAAGGTAAATCGTAGTGCTCAATATTGGAACAGATTTTTCTTGCTTGATTTAGCTGGTAAAATTAATTAGGGTTACTTCAAAATTGGGTATGATTTTTTATGCTGAAAAAGGTAAATCTTTGTGCTCAATATTGGAACGGATTTTTCTTGCTTGATTTAGCTGGTAAAATTAATTAGGGTTATTTCAAAATTTGGGTATGATTTATTATGCTTAAAAAGGTAAATCTTTGTGCTCAATATTGGAACAGTTTTTTCTTGCTTGATTTAGCTGGTAAAATTGATTAGGTTTATTTCAAAAATTCGGTATGATTTATTTTGCTGAAAAAGGTAAATCTTTGTGGTCAATATTGGAACAGATTTTTCTTGCTTGATTTAGCTGGTAAAGTTAATTAAGGTTATTTCAAAAATTGGGTATGATTTATTATGCTTAAAAAGGTAAATCTTTTTGTTCAATATTGGAACAGTTTTTTCTTGCTTGATTTAGCTAGTAATATTGATTAGGTTTACCTCAAAAATTGGGTATGATTTATTATGCTGAAAAAGGTAAATCTTTGTGGTCAATATTGGAACAGATTTTTCTTGCTGTGATTTTGCTGGTAAAAATTAAATATGGTTACTTAAAAAATTAAAAAATTGGGTGTGATTTATTACGCTGAAAAAAGTAAATCTTTGTGCTCAATACTGGAACAGATTTTTCTTGATTTAGCTGACAAATATTTCACCATTTCAGCTCTTGAAAAAGATTTATGGGGCATGTTTCTTTTACTTATTTTCATTGGATAACGCGATAGTTGAAAGTACTGTACAGTTTTTATTGCACAATGTACAACCTTGCTTTCAAGAATTAGTGAATGGTTAATTCTTGGTTTGGGAGTATTGGAATAGAGGGTTCAAGTGGAAACTGAGGTGGTACTACTTTATTGTTTCTTTTTCGTTGCCTTTTCTTTGGTTGCTTTCTTGATTGTGACATTTGACCTATTTAATGGGCTGCATGTTCTTGATGTCATTCTCTACAGAAAAAATTATAAATTGGATAATGATGTTTGCAATTTGATTTGAGATATATACTAAATTAATGAATGAGTTCCTTGCTTATTCACCTAACTTCACATGCCAATATGGTTTTTCTTGTTTAGCTTTTTATAAGTTCACATATAGCAGATTATTTAGGCTCAAGTAATCAGTTTTATACCGGCAGCAGTATTAATCATCCAAGGGTAAATTTAACCACTTATTTATTGTTTTAATCTAATTCAAGAAACTTCTATTTTCATTTGACCCCAAAATGTCATCTTTGTTCATCTTAAACACCTAACTGTCTCATCTTTACAATTTCAAGGGGAAGAAACACAATTGCTTTATATTGCCCATTTTATTACATTGACAAATATCCAGTTCACACACTACTTTTTAAAATGAGCATCTAAACACTAAAATGAAAGGATTATTATTTATTATTCAGAAATCCCCTCATATGGTGAGGATTTGAATTATGTATTATATATTATTTAGTTTTATTTTTAATAATACTAAATATATTATAGTTAACATTTAACAATTAACATATAATATTTATTATTTCATCAATACTAATTTTAGTATTTTTTATATTTTATTTCTATTAGTATTTATTATTTATATTCAATAATTCAATTTATCCTTTACTATCTAATGTTGATGTTTTTATTTAACCTACACTATCTTATTTTTGTATATACTATTTAATAACCGATAGTTGAGTGTTAACAGTTCAACTAAAAATTGATTGTTTTAATTAGAAGTTTCATATTTCAACTCCATACACCCATGTATTACATGGGTTGAATAAAAGAAAATATTATAAACAATAATTTTTATAAAGATTTGTTTATTACAAGATCAACAATTTGTGAAATAAGAAATAATGAATATTTTAAAAATATAAAATTAAAAAAAATAAGGATTTAAGCAATATAAAATTATATTTTAGATCCAATCTTATTCTAATTTATTAAGGTTAAATAAAATATCAGAATGAAAAGATTTATATTTTTATATTTAATATTTAATTATATAATATAACTATTTTAAAATTATTATTATTATTTAATAGGTAAGAAGGTTGGTATTTAATAGAAGAGAGAGGCGGGAAAAATAAGATGAAAATGAATGTGAGAGTGACATGTGGCACCAATTGTAATCATTTATTACAGTAGGCAAATAAACAATGTTATGAGTAAATGATATGCTCAATTTAAGTTCTAAATAGTTTTGTGCTAAATATTATATTCAATTTTAATCTATGATTAAATACAATTTAAAGTAGTATTTCATTCTGGTTTGTGTCAACATGTAAAATCCCCCGGCATATCAATTTCTTCACGATTTCAAATCTGACGCTAATGCTGCCTAAAGATCGTAGATGAATTTATGGATTTCTTGCTGTCCAACTTTGTCTAGTTATTGATTCCAAAAAGTTAAAAGCAGAAACTAAAGCTTGACGGATGATGAAAACATGAGTGCTTAATCATGTAAAACTTAAGCTTGATATCCTTATCTTTTATGTGTAGAAACTTGACAGAATTGGACATTCAAGAGAATGGAATCGATGATCTTGGCGGCCATTGGTTAAGTTGCTTCCCAGAAAGCCTAACTTCACTAGAAGTTCTAAACTTTGCAAGCTTAAACAGTGAAGTCAGTTTCGATGCCCTTGAAAAGCTTGTTAGTAGATGCAAATCATTAAGGGTTTTGAAAGTAAACCGGAATGTAAGTCTAGATCAATTGCAGAAGCTTCTTTTACATTGTCCACTGTTGATGGAACTTGGTACTGGAACCTTTATGCAAGAACTCATCTCGGGTCCGGTCACAGAGTTCAAGACTATGTTTAGTAACTGTAAAAATTTAGTCACTCTTTCGGGTTTATGGGATGCTACTCCACTTTATCTCCCGGTTATCTATCCCGCGTGTGCTAGCTTGACCTTTTTGAATCTGAGTTATGCAACTTTACGCAGCGATGAACTCGCCAATCTTCTTGCTCACTGTAAAAGTCTCCGGCGCCTCTGGGTAAGTTAACTTTATTATTTTTACTTCTTATAGCCTTTTGTAACGGATTATCTGATTCTTGGAAACTTGCAGTGACTAATTTTAATTTTAATATTTAGATAAATGTATTCTGATTATAATCAGTTTTAGATAATCTCATATATATTTATATAGATTGCAATAAAAATGATTATACAAGGGTAAAATAAAAGAGATAGTTTCATATATCCGCTTATATATATCATAATTATGTAGCAAAAAATCATAATATCAAATTTGTGACATTTATTCCCTTCCTTTAACACTTGCATTAGGATATGAGAGTTGTCAATGTAAGAAGAAAGAGAAGGGTATAATGGTCATATCATAAATTATATTTTGATGGAATTGGTAGAATGAAGGTTTAAGTATTTTCAGTAAGTGTATTTGATATTAAGTTTTTTGGTTAGGTAAATGTGATAATACAAGTTTTAAGGGTTATATATGGAACTGGCAAATTGCCCGAAAACAAAAGTACTTTTTCGCCCTTCTATTTATTTTATTTGATATTTTATTTCATTTACTTGGCTTTTTGTTGTAAATAAACTATCTTAATTGCAAACTCAACAAAAAGAGTACACATTTTTCAAGTATTTGATGAACTAATAGAAGCTTTTTCGGCTATAGCTTCTTGATACTGTAGGGGACAAGGGTCTAGAAGCAGTTGGATCCTGCTGCCCGTTACTCGAAGAACTCCGAGTCTTTCCAGCTGACCCATTCGACCAAGAAATCTTCCTTGGTGTGACTGAATCAGGGTTTGTGTCTGTTTCTCACGGCTGCCCGAAGCTCCGTTATGTCCTCTACTTCTGTCGCCAGATGACAAATGCTGCTGTTGCCACCATTGCCCGAAACTGTCCGGATTTCACCCACTTCCGCCTCTGCATAATGAACCCAGGTCAACCAGATTATCTGACCAAGGAGCCAATGGATGACGCCTTTGGCTCCGTTGTGAAAACTTGTACGAAGCTTCAACGGCTCGCGATTTCCGGTCTGTTAACTGACCGGACATTTGAGTACATAGGGAAATACGCGAAAAACCTGGAAACACTTTCTGTGGCTTTTGCAGGAAGTAGTGATTTGGGGATGGAGTCTGTATTAAAAGGCTGCATGAAACTAAGGAAGCTTGAGATACGGGACTGCCCGTTTGGAAATGCCGCTTTGCTTTCGGGTCTGACCAAATACGAGTCAATGCGATCCTTGTGGATGTCGGCTTGTAACGTGACTATGAATGGGTGTAGGGCGTTGGCTAAAGAAAAGCCTAGGTTAAACGTAGAGGTCATGAGAGACGAGGAAGGTAGTGATGATAGCCAGGCTCATAAAGTTTACGTCTATCGATCCGTGGCTGGACCTCGCCGGGATGCACCGCCTTTTGTTCTCACCCTCTGAGCTCAACAACCTAAAAGCCAAACAAAACAAACTATATGACCGGCTTCTAGAAGCCGATACCACCAGAAATTCAAATGTGAATCTGGGAATTTGATAGAAAGTTAAGGCCCTTGATTGTTAGAATTTGAAGGCTACAAATGATGAATAAGATTTATATACATCAGACACGAGATCGGGGGTAAAACCGGCATTGACAAAATTAGTGGTTTCGTGTGGCAAACCTTTGATGAACATCCTGCTGCTGCTGCTGCTGCATTATATTGTTAGAATTCAAAATCTTTGTGTGTAAGTAGGTATCATGTTGAAGTGAACTTTTTCAGAACTTCTGTCTGAGAATCATCTAATTTCTTGCCAGATTTGGTGGTTTTAAGACGTTTCTTTAAGGTGGTTTAGATGTTTTTGAATTGGTTACTGTGATATTAAATAAACAGAATCAGATAATCATTGGTTGTAATATAATATAAACACGTTGAATGTAATGTTTGACGTGCTTGTGCGGGTTCGAATGAAGTCTTCTGATATATAATACAATGCATGTAGTTCGCATACTTATGTTTTAAACTCATGGATAATGCCTGATGCCCTGATTGCATCGCTATGTATGATGTGTTGTGTTTACATGATGCGAGGATATTGCATTGCATTATGCATAATGTGCTATCGCATGATGTAATGACTACGATGCAGTGACGAATACATAAAATTTTATTACGGGGGGCGATATATGGCTCAGGCTAAAATAGATCAAATTAAAATGGGTCAGATAAACAAATGATATGTAATTAGGAGTATATATAATCTATACGAATTTATGTTTTTAAAAAATTAATAAAATTTTATTCAGTTGTTATCAATAAAATTTATTGATTACAAAAGTTATTTTGGAAAGAAAATAAAAATATAAACAGAATATTAATAGAGTTAAATTATACTAAAGTATGATGAAAAATGAAAAAATAAAAATATGTTAACGGAAATTTATAAATACAATATTAATAGACTTGTCATGATAACAAAGTATATGGATATGGATATCAATGACAATAAGGTAAATGTAATTGTAAGTAGGAAAGAGAAAGAGTTAATCGGGTCATTGGGATTCCAAATTTGTCAATAAATAATGACTAAAGTGCCCCAAGATTGGTACCTGAGAACAAATATTAAAGCCGTATGCAAGATTGGTACCTGAGAACAAATATTAAAGCCGTATGCATTGGTATAATTTGTAGAAATTTGAGGGCTACTGGGGGCCTTCCCACCACGTACAGGAGTACATCAAAATGCATGTATTTAAATGTTTTTTTTTTCTTTTCCTTTCTGCACCATATCCGGCTTTTTAA
>JBCNJP010009103.1:0-15732 GCA_039602395.1 Deinandra increscens subsp. villosa
CTGTTATGTGGCCAAGTGCGGGGTAGGTTAGATAATAATGTAATATCTGGTTAGTAATGCTAAGAAAACCCTAAGAATAATTTAACTTAGAATATCGACGAAAACAAAGGAGTAAAGTGTGGACACCAAGGATAGGTGTGGTGAAAAGTAACTGGGTTTTGAACGCATCATAATTATAAGTGCACGTATAATTATCATGAATTCAAAATTTAGAGACTCTACATCACATAAGTTCTAAAATGTCACCTTAAGCAAGACACCTGAAAACACGATTGAAATAGACGCAGTCACAATGAAGGAGAAGTGAGAGTTGCTATGGCAGGAATAGTGGAAACAACGTTCCAAGCTACGTTACTATCTTCGGTAGACCATAGGAAATCACTACAGGCAATAGGCCGGAAGACTTGAAGCGGAAGTAGTTGGAGTTAGGAATAGTTCAAAGAGGAATGGCGGAGGTTACCACAAGATGGATCAAGAATCAATTCAAGAATGCAGGATAGGAGCAACCGACTAATCTAAGTATAGGCATGAAGATCATTTTGTCAACCATTGCCCAAACCAGAAGAAACATTAGGAGTATGGAGGCCCGGAGTAGGCCAGGAAGAACTTACGTCCTAGGAGATGCTGTACTTCAACAAATGGCGGGAAGAATCCATATGATGATTAGACGAGCTACATAAGCACAGAATACAATAAGCATTGTCAAGGAATCCCATAATCAAGCTACCATGGATAACTTAGATTAATGTCTTCCTTAGGAAAATTGCAATCCATTGAGCCAGATGATCTCAAGATAAATGAGGATTTGCGGATGAGCCTGACGATTCGAAATTTGCAGCAATAGCATTACATTCAAAAGACGGAGGTATTATGTATACGAGATTATGCAACAGAGGTCTAACTGTTTATTAGATAAGTAATAGATATCAGGACATGCAAGATGAAGACTGACGTTTAGAGTACGCAAAGCGGAGCATTTGAAGTCTCACGGAGACGAATCTTCCTGAAGAATCATAGCAGTTTTGAAGAAATTCCATGAGCGGACGAATCGGAATAAGAAGGAAGCTCGAAATGAGATAGTTTATACGTCTAGAAATCGATAGATACGTAGGTAAGATTTCGTACCAACCTAGGAAAAGGGCGAGGTGAGAGATTGTCATCTCGAGTGGTTTACGGGTTAAATCAGGTTTCAAGGACAAAACCTTATTTAAGGGGGGTAGAGTTGTAACATCCCAAAAATCATAGAAACATACTATATATAGTAAATACATGTTAATATTATGAATACGTGAGCTTGATTGATAAATATGGCAAGACTATACATTGGATAGGTTGCATGTGTTAGAATTATTCGTTTGATAGCCAATGTGATGAAATGTGCATAAACGAATGTGTTAAACGTTAAAGAAAGTAAAATATAAGATGAATATGTGTTTATTTGACTAACATCATGATACATGAATTATTTGATGGATATATGCGTGTAAATACGTCTGTTAATAGTTAACGAAAAAGTAAAAGGGCTAAAAGCGTAATTATTGTAAAGATATAAACATATACAAGTATTATATGTGTTTATATTCATTGTAAGTATTTTGAGGCTTAGAAATTAGTAAAATATATCGTAATATGATTCATAACCTAAAATGATAAGTATTGTAAAGTTTGAGGGGCTAGAACGTAAATTAGCAAATAATAAAGAATATATATATAAATGTATTTATATGTTATCATACGAATCCCGAGCCTTAGAAACCTTAGAAAATGTTAGAAATGTGTCCCATAATGTTTTGGTACATAAAATGATAAAAGAATAGAAGTATAGGGGGCTAGAGTGCACCGAACCAAACCACAAGGGCTGAAATTGCCAAAAAGAAAAATCTGGCCAAATAACCAGTGGCTCGCGTATCGCGGGCCATACCCAGTAGCTCTACGCGATACGCGAGGGTCTTGTCTTCGCAGAAAAATGTTTAGGTCCGTTTTTGGCCACAATAGTCAGACTTGGAGAGCACGATTCTTCATCTACGCGTCAAATTAGCTTGAATACTCACCTAGGCACGTGTTAGGAGACCTGGACGCACCATATGGGTATAAATAGAGGTTGAATTCAGCCTTAGATCTCACCACTTCACTCAAAAACCACCATAAAAACCCTAGAAAACACAGAGACTTCATCAATCGAATTCTCCCAAACCATGAAGAGTTGAAGGTTGAATTTCTGTAGTCAAGCATCATTAGGTAAGGTCTAAAATAAACTCTTTTAGTTTTAGCTAATTCTTTTTCTAAGTATGCTTTCTAAAACTATGCTAAAATTAAGGTTTTTGAGCTTGTTTTGATAAAATCGGGTGATCGGGTTGGTTTGAAATAAAATGCAATAATGAATAATACCCTAAGTTGGTTTGACATAAAAATGAGTTATGATGATAAAACGAGAAATTCATGAAATTAGGGTTTTTAAATATGGATAATTAAAATAAAATAATTCGGAGAGTATGGGGACTTGATTTTTGGTCTTATAACATATTTATATATATATATTAAGTATATATGATTTTAAATTTGATAAATAGTTAAGTATTAGAGATACCGAATTAATCGGATATTTAGAAGTTCGTACGGACCGCTAGTGTAGGCGCCTGTAAACTGGGGTTTCTGGCAAAGTGGGGGTGTCGCATAAATCCCAACTGGGACCTGGCATACCTCACTAGGAGATCCCGGGGTGAGCGTTTACTTATAGGAATGCGCGTCTTCATATTATCAATAAAAATGTTTTTACCCTGATAAGGGCATTTTGGTCATTTAGACCTTAAAAGAGATAAACCCTAACAAAGTATTATTAGGATAATAAGATATAAATAAACGTAGGTATTATTTATAATAACCCTGCATTAATGAAATCCAATACGCGATTAGGTTAATTATGAACCATAACGGATATTCTGTCTGAATAACTGGTTAAAGATATCATGTGAGTTTCAAAAAGCCCACTTTTAAATGTTTTAAATGTTTTCGGGCTGGTATACATACAATAATTGTGGAAATATATTCAAGATAATTGTGACTTGATATATACGTGTAATATGATGAAATTGTTGTTAAATTTCTTATACGTGTTATGCAATTATGTTGTTTATAATGTGATGTGTATATACTTGCTTTGAAATTAGGTAGCCAAGTGACAAGGGAATTGTTAGTAAACGTTTAGTGAATATGTATGATTATATGAGAACAGGTGGTGCATTTGCTTGTATTAATATGTGGTCGATACGCCGCTTGTACATCCTGTATACATACACCTTGGTTGGGGGATGTCCATTTGTTGTTGTATATGAATGCCTTATCACTGTTTAATAACAAACCTATACATGATCGGAGATTAAGTCATTAAGATGAGAAAATGACCTAATAGAGTTAAAGCATGAGTTGCTACTAGAACCTAATAGAGTTAAAGAATGAGTTGCTAATATAACTTACAAGAGTTAGAGCATGTGTTGCTACTGAAGAAGAGGGGTCGCTGCTTCCCCATAGTGGTGGCTTAGGGAACTATGTACGGACGGAGCGGCAGTCGGACATCGCAAAAGCTATCTAACGACGAGATTGAATGACGATTGCAGTGGCGGGCGAACCTTTAGAAGGAGATGAAGAATGAAGAGACGCTACTTCCCCATAGTGGTGGCTTAGGGAACTGTGTACGGACGTAGCTGCATTAGACCGTTGTAATAGCTATCCTTCGAGATGGGACGGAGTGTTCAATGGTGGGCGGACTCTTCATGGAGAACAAAAATAGTTGATTAAAATATAGTGACCTAGAAGTTATGCCTAGGGTCATGGTTAAGATACTAGGATATATTATCATAATGAATACGTGTTAGGATTTATATGTGATTTATAAATCTGTTGTGAAAATCCTAGGTAAACACTTAAAACGGTTTTGAACTAAACGGTAGAACTCACCAGCGTAAGCTAACTTTTAAAAGTATGTATGCTAGGTTCTACAGAGACGTTTAGAAGTAAAGGCACGGATCGTTAGAGGAAGGGATAATCGGGAAATCTATCAAGGAAGAGTTTCTGGCATGCTGGCTTAGTTATAGATTTCCTTACTATAATTAGTTGTAGTTATATACAATATCTCACTTACTGTAGTACTTGGCTTATATAAATAAAAGTTTTAAATTTCCGCTACTTAATATGTATCTCTTTTAATACCTTGTGTTCATGAGTAAATCCGACATGTGACCCCTCTTAGTGCCAAACATGGGAGTGGGCATCACAAAAACCAAAGAAATAATTGAGGATCGAGCCAAAACAGTTCTTACCATGGCTCTTCCCCATGAGATATTCTGTCAAGTTGGCTGCAATACCTCGGCTAAAGGGATATGGGATGCCCTTGAAAAATTATTTGATGGGGGGGGGGGGTTGGTCAAATGAAAAGAAACAAGATAACCAAAGCACTAAATGAATATGAATCCTTTAAGTTACTCCCAAATGAGTTACTTATTAATTCATAACCGCTTTGCTACTATCATTAATAACCTAAGAAAATACGATGTTTCTAAATCAAATGAGGAGACAAACATAAAGTTCATCAAAAGTATCCCTCATGAATGGAGAAGTCTAACCATGACTCTTCAATCTACATTGGGTTTGGAAGATAAAGGTCTAAATGACCTCTTCTGCATCTTAGATTCACAAGAATCTAAGATTCTTGCCATTTCCAAATCAAAGGTAGATTAAACAAGAGCCATCTAACTCTAAAAGAAAACACCTAAGTGAGTCTGATAGTGAATGTTCTGGAAGTGAAACAGAACATGAATCACTAGAAAAATCACTTGCATTCTTGACCAGGCAATTTGGAAGATTCAATAAGAAGAATCCCACAAGGTCAAACAAAAAAGTCTTCATAAAAGATGAAGAAAACAAAAAACAAACCTCAGACTTTAATGAGACCGAGATAGATAAATCAGAAATAAAATGCTTTAAATGTGGAATCTTGGGTCATTATGCATCAAAATGCAGAGGTCAAAAGGTCAAGGATGCTGCATACTACAAGAAGAAATATGAACAAGCCATGGAGAGTGAAAAAGCCTTAATGGATGAAGTAGAGAACTGGGACTTAGAATCATCCGAAGAAGAAGATTACCACGCTAACCAATTTCTCATGGCTGATGATGAGTTCCATCTCTTCGATGTCTCTGAACATCATAATGACAATGTAGTAAATACCTATCTCACCGACCTAGCCTATCAATTCAACATGTCTGTAAATTATAAAAATCCTCAAGATTGTTCCGAAAGAAACAAATTGCTAAATGAAAACAAATTTAAAACTTTTTAGGAAGAAATGAACTCTCTCTCCTAACTGAACCACATCAGTTAAAAGGAGAAAGAGAAATTGAATTGATAAAACTAAGATAACTCGAGACTCAGAATCTGAGCAACGAAGCAAAAATTGACGATTATGAGACTAAATGTGTAACTTTATACCAAAGGTTGTACGTGAAAATCAAGAAATAAAAGGTCTCATAAATGCTCATGACCAACTTAAGGAAATGACAATTATCCCAAGAAATCATGGTCATGGGATTAGGTATAAACATGGAACCAAAAGTTCTAAGTCTGTCTTTGTAAGAAGTAGTGCAACATTCAATCATACCCACAACCGGAAAACAATTCTAAAAAATTCGGTTACTGAAGACTCAATACAACTTCGGACAGATCTTAATGACTCTAACAAATACATATCTGAGTCAACTAGTTCCTCAAGTTAAAACTTTGACAATTTTGGTGAGACTACCATATACAAACATTATATGCGCACTGAAATGATAAAATTGATTGGAAAACACTACAAAAACATCAATCTAACCAAAGCAAGCACATCTCTTGACATTTCTTCTAAACCCATGAAAATAAAAAGGAAGAAAGAGATCGTTGAAAGATTAGGTAAATCTGCATCGATAAGAAAACCCAAGAATAGATGGATTCCCAAAACCATCTGATATGTGTTAGCTAATATGGACTTTCACATATGTACTACGGAAATTCCGTAGTCTCTCTGTAAATGTTAAAACTTTTTTAAAACCAAATCCCTGGTCAAGGGGGAATATGGTCCAATCTTCTTTTGTCTCTTCCAAAAAAGGGAAGGAGGGTAAGGGAAGGAGACAAACATATCATGCAAAAGTCTCATTAAAATCTACCCCAAGAAGTCTCATTAAGAGGAATTAACTCTCATATAAATGATGATCCAAATTTCAAGAAAAGAGAAATGATGACCTCTGCAATTGACTGTCAAAACATTCCCCATATGATCATTGTATCCTCTAATAGTAGCTTCTCATAAAAAGCCAATGTTGTCTCAAGATCATCACATTCACTTTAAAGACTCTACCCCTGACTTTCAAAATTCAAAAAATCAGATATCTCATATTCGAATAAAAATCAACAAGATGATTATAAATTATGTGAAAAGCATCATGATAAATAGTTTATCTGATAATGAATGTTGAAAAATTGGGATTTATGATAGCAAGACATCATAAACTCAAAAATAATCTCTCAACGGTAATTTCTTTATTACCGTTCAGAAACGTTCATTAAATTATAGTCGTTAAGAAGAATGGACGGTCCCCAAGGAAACAGAATGGTGCAAGGAGCATTCTATAAAAGAGAAATCAAAAGCTCCGCAAAAACCACTGTTCACTACTCTTTTTTAAAAACTAGAAACAATCGAAATTATTCCTCTCACCATCCAAATGGAACCATAATCTGGAACACCTGCAATGAACACACGCTCTAAAAGAAAAGCAATCCAATCTTTCCCCATTCCCAACATGAACCTCGAATCCTCATCATCTGAATACCACACAGCTCATTTACTCTTGAACCCAACAACTAGCCGTGCAGTCTTGATCCAACTCTCAACTCATAAAATCTCCAAATCGCCATAGAAACCGTGAAACACAGCCGACTTTCCACCGCTCTGACAATCAATGAACCATGCTCCAAAGTTGCTCTCTTGAACTTCTGGTCCATAGAGAAAATCGAAGATGGACAGATGAAAGGAAAAAAAAACAAGGATGAAAAAGTCACACTCCAAATATCTGTCCTAAGAGAAATTTTGAAAATAGCAATCTCTCAAAACCTTGCAGCAATTCCTTCCAAAAAAGATTTAAAAGAGACGGCTATCACAATTACTAGAGGGAAATTCACAGAAAATAATCATATTCTTGATCTCCAAGTAGGACAACTGGAACCAATCTGGAAATTCATGGTAGAGCTTCTAATTCACACCATGTGTTGATACATGAACCTTGTGTGGCCGTTACTGTTCGAATTGTCAAACAAGCTGATTTTTCGAAAACATGAACTGGGGTCCAAAACCCAGCCGAACTCCAGGTTCGGAGTTGTCCGAACCTTGGATGAACTCCAAGTTTGGAGGGAGTTCGGACAGAATTCGGAGCTTCCCAGTTCGGACAGAATGAAGAAGTATAAATAGTTTCGTCTTTGTATTTCTTTGCAAGTTTCTGTCCAGTGTCTTTCCAGATTAATGTGTTAAAAGGGGAAGTTCTATCCAACCTCCCCTGGAGCTTAATCGTTGTATACTCCTTCGGTTTATGTAATCATTCAACACAATATATGACAAAACTTCCGTCTTGATATTATCTACAATAGAATAGATCCGTATATGCTTTTTCACCATGAGCTCTAAAAGGGGACAATGATCAATCAAAGAAGATTGTTCTGATTATCTTTTTTGGAATAATCAATTCTTTGGAGATAGATATTGCTCAAATAATCTGGAGCGACATTGAAAAGAGGTTAAAACAAAAATAAATAAAATGGGTTTTAAGTTTTAATCAATCAGAGGTTAATATCACTTAGGGGAACTTACTAGTGGTTGGTTTGGTAAAATGGATTTAGGCGCTTGCCTTAAGATTGTTACTTGTCAAGCGAGGATGGCCGCTTTTCAGCCTGGAACCCTATCTCACGTTCCTCTCGTCTCCCTGTAGAAGCATATTCTTATGCTACATTGTGTCTCGTGTATTGTATCTGTTTAGAGCTTGTGTGAGTCTAGTTAGGCTGCTGGGCGTACCACATGGTCCGCCGGACCAGTTGGTGCAGCGTACCAGTTGGTACGCTAGGTGGTACGCCGGCCAGTTTAAGTTACCTATAAATAGGTAGCATGTGTTGACAGTTCAGAACGACTAGTCATATTCTACATTTCTGTGTGTGTGTTTCTGTGTGAGGGCTCTCAAGGCTTATTAATACAAATTTCACTTGTATTTACTTGTTTGATCTCGTCTTCATCTCATTATCACGTGATTAGCAAACGATCCATCGCTCCTTGCGTTTACAAGTGGTATCAGAGCTATCTGGTTCTATTTACTGATCATATTCTGTGATTTTGGAGATTTTTAGAGAGAGAAAGTGTGGGGTTCTTACATTTTTCATCAAATTCTTCCAATTCCGAGTGTTTCTATGGTGAAAAATGATTTTCGAGTGTTCCTATAGTGTTTGCGCACCTTCGTGATCCAAGTGTCAGTCAAAATCATCAGAAATTCGAAAAATCAGTTCATTCTGCATGAAACTCGACTGGTCCGCCCGATGAACATTCTGGTCCGCCGTTTGTTCCGCTAGGCAATATTCATCGAGCTGGTCCGTGGCGGTTATAGCGTACCAGTTTGATCCGCTGAAAAATTCTGGTCCGCCGTACCAGTTTTGGTCCGCCGTACCACATCTGATCCGCAGGTATATTCTGGTCCATTGGTTATCAAGCTGATCCGCCGAGGTATAATCTGATCCGCTGAATCGTAGTTTGGTCCGCTATTTGAACTGATCCGGGTTTTGGTCCGCTGAAAGTGTTTTGGTCCGCTAGCAGAAAAGTGTTCATCACTAAAACTGACGTAACTTGAGAACCGTAAAGAGTTACGGAACCCAATACCAGTCAAAACGTTCGTCTCGACGAGATCTAGGACTTATACTGGCCTATGGCCAGTACCGTCCAGTTTTGACCCCCTAAATCCGCTTGGAAGACCTCCGTTTTTTGAGTTCGAAGTTTTTGCAGTGTCATATTTTAGAAAATATGTCGGATTTTCAAGCGTTTTCTGCGATTCAAAACACGATGCAAGCTATCATTAACTATGATAATGAAATAGGAACAAGTCAGAAAGTTCCGAAATTGCTCAGATTAGAAGATTATCATAGTTGGGTGAAACGATTCAATGCATATGTTGGCGCTAATGATGTTGATTTTTGGATATCTTACAATAATCTATACGAGTATCCAACAGGAACAAATGGAAGGCCAGTTTTGCAACAAAGTCTTACTGGTGAGCAAAAGAAGGCATATCAAGCAGAACAAAAAGCTTATGGTGCTTTAACGATGGCATTACCTTCAGATTTATTACATCAATTTTCTACGTATACTTCTGCAAAAGAATTGTGGGATGCAATTCAGAAACGTTGTGAAGGAAATGATCAATTCAAGAAAAGCAAACAGAAGGTTCTAAAGAAAGATTTCGACAATTTTAAACATTATCCAAATGAAAATATTTCAAAGCTTATCACTAGATTTTCACATTTATTAAGTGAAATGGCTTTAGTTGGCATCAAAAAGGAAGAAGCTGATTTGAAAGAGAAGTTATTAGAGGCATTACCTGAAAAATGGGAAAACTATGTGATGATGATTACTCATGATAAAGAGTATTCAGGAGTGACATTCATCAATTTGATTGAGCAGATACAAGCGAGAGATATGGAGTTGAGTGTCAACAAGTCCATGCCTGCACAAGTACAGAATCCAGCTGCATATCGTGGTGAAAATGATTCTACGATAAATGCTAAAAAGTCAAACATTTTCAGTGAAGGTCCTCCTACTGCATTTATTGCTGGAAAATCTGAGACTTATAGTTATTCTCCAGGTTGTACTCCTACATGTCCAAATCAATCATCAAAGTCTAAAATTTCTGACAAGGCATCTGAGGATTTAGCTTCATTGCTATCTGCATTTATCTCATCGTCAAATGGTTCAATTTTTGAAAAAATTGGAGAAGCTAATTTGTTTACAAGTGATTTAGATGAGTTGGATGATGATCAATTAAATGAGTTAGATTTACATTGGCAATTTGCTATGACTGTTGAAAGAGGTAAGAGATACATGAAGAAGCATGGTAAACAATCTTTTCTTCCAGGAGGAAAACTTGGATTGGATAAGTCCAAAGTTAGGTGTTTCAAATGTTCACAAATTGGACATTTTGCTCGTGAATGTAAAAATCCGAAAGCATCCGTATCTTCGTCCTCAACAAACAATTCAAATTCGCAAGCTTTGATTTCACAAAAGGATGAAGGTTATGATTGGAATAAGGATATTGAAATAATGGAAGAGAAACAGAAACAGTTGGCATTAAATGCAACCAAACCTTTTTTGGTTTATGATAGTTCTCTAAATAAGTATGTCGAGTGGTATCTTGATGAATCTGCATTTCTTGCCGAAGTTGTAAGACAGGAGGTAAGTGATTCTAATTCAGAAACAAGTTCATGTGAAACAGTCCTAGAAGATGGAGTTGCTGAACTTACAAAAGATTTACGAAAGAACTGTGAAGCATGTGTTGTTGCCAATGATAAATTTGAATCTTTGCAAAAAGATAACAGTTTGCTAACTGAAGAACTCAAAGTTGTGATAGCTGCGTTGGAATGTTCAAAACAAAGATGTGCTGATTTAGATAAAGTCAATTCAGAGTTGTTAATAGAAAAGGATAAATGGATTGCTGACTTTGAGAAAGAAAAGGCTGCTCATCTTGATGCAGTTCAAGATTTTGAGAATCTATTTGAAAAGAGTTATCCTGTTCAACAAAGGTATGAAAAAGCAAATGCGATTGCTGTTGAAGCTGCGGATAAAGTTTTAGAGCTTCAAGAAGAACTTTCAAAGCTTCGAGATGAAAATGTTCAGATACGTGAAAAGAATGACATTTTAACAAAAGATGTTGCTTATTTTACTAAGAAGTGGGAGAAGGTTCATGCTGAGCTAATGGAGTTATGTGATACCAAAAGGCAACTGAAGGCTGAATACAATGAATTATCAGATGACTTTATTGGTACTCAGAAAGATTTGTTGGCTGCTCAAGTCAAAATATCTGAGTTAAAAGTTGAGATTCTCACTCTTCAAAATTAAGCAAGTAAAGAATTCAGCTATGTCTCCTACATTACTGAATTACATTTACAATCAGGAAAAGAGTGACGAAAGTATGAAAGAAGAGGAATTACCTTCTGTTCCAGCTCCAGTGGCTATATTAAATCCTCCATCTGTATCTTTTGATCCAAGAGCTGAATTGCACGATTATTCTAAATTTGCAACTCCAACAACGAAGATGAAAAACAAATCTAAGAAAAAGGAGAAGAAATTGGGTGCAGCTCCAAAGTTTGTTTCAACTTCCAAAGTTTTGGAAGAGGAAAAGATTTGTGAGAAAGTTGTTTCTGTTTCTACATCTGCTGTTGAAGAAGAAAAAACTTTGATTCAGAATAACAAATTGCGAGATATTAAAGCTAAGTTCACTAGCGCAGCTAAAGAACGAAATGTTCCAGAATCTTCGTCGAGTTCTTCACAGGTTCCTGGTTACAAACACAAAGGATTGGGGTATGTTGTTAAAGACGAACCAGTTCATCATTCACAGAAGCAGCTGAAGGAGAAGGTTTCAGTTCCTAAGAATCAATCAAAGCAGAAGAAACAAACGGTGTTCAAATCAAAGGATGTTGATTACTATTCTGGAGGGTCTTCTTATAGTTCTGGTTCTTCTCAACGAAGTCCATCTCCAAGGTATGATACTTCTGCCGATTTCTTTGATTCCTTTGGTTCAGAAAATATTTTTGGTTATCATGATGTGTTCAAACAGGACAAGAGAAATCTATAGAATTTTGTTGATAAAAAACAAATTTTTGAATCAAATCTGGGTAGCAGTTCCCTTAATGTTTTTCACAGGAAGTGTTATGCATGTCGTAAACCAGGACATCTTGCTGCACAATGTCCTACGAATGCGAGCATTCACTCCTATGTGCACAAAACTGCTAAATATGTGGATTTAAATGGTCATATTTTTGATGAACCACAACCATCGATGTACAAATCAACTAGTAAGCCGTCTTGGGCAAAGATGCAAGTTGATCATTTTGTGGGTTCATTGAACAGTTTTAAATCGTCACTGATGTGGAAACCACGAGCTGTTTCCTTGGCAAACAAAGACCATGTTGAAGACACCGGGCGACCCGAGGCTGTTGACTCGGGCCGATCCCAAAACCACTAATGTTTTATCTGGTGTCTGCAGGTTTCTTCAAGAAGACCTGTCATGCGTGTGTTGCTGATAGTGAAGAACTTGCTTAATTTAGTGTTTCAACGACATATCATTTTCAAATGTTTTTCAACCGATTTTTCCAAAACTAAAACTGCAAAGTGTCAGTGTTGGTCGATCAATTTTCTTTCTTGTTCATATGTTTACAGTTTGTAGTTGTACATATTTGTAGGGGGAGAAAATTGAAAATTCAAAAAATAGTGTTTGTTTGAATTTTAGGGGGAGAAATTGGTAAAATATAAAAAAATGGAAAATTGAGAAATTGATCCGACAAAAGCGAGAAATGATGGTACATCAGCATATATGTTATCTGCCATGGATAGATTAAGTCTAAAGGCTGTAGGTACTTGCATAATCTGTGAATGTGCATGACTAATCTGATATCTGTAAGTAAGATATAAACATAAAGCTTGCCTGATGATCTTTGGTTATTTGCTTCTTGATGAATGCTGTGTGATGATTCCAAAAATAGAATAAAGAGATATCCTGATGAATGCATGTTTTCATTTTGAAAGATTTAAACTTGTTTGATTTTCTTTATTTTGTCAAACGATCGGACTTTCTCTGCGTATCGAAAGATCGACCTGATTGTTGTTCGTTTGACATTCTGCTTTATTTTCTTTGGTGTTTCGTATAATCCATCGGACTTTCTCTGCGTATACGGAAGTATCGACCTGATTGTTGTTGGATTATACAACTTCAACTTGTTTTGCTTTCTTATTTTCTCAAATACTTGGGCTTTCTCTGCGTGTCCTCAAGACCGACCTGATTGCTAGGTATTTGAGGTTCTGCTTTATTTTTGCATGACTCATCAAGGATGATTGAATCTCTAAGAAAATTTGCTTCTATATGATAATCATGATGAGTTGCTAGTATTTCTGATAGAGTGGAAGCCGAGTTATCAGTGCATGATAAAATTACCTTAAGCATATCTGAAAACGATAAAAAATGATTGGTGCATGCTGAAATAAACATAAATGTTGTATTTGCGATTATCTTGGCTTGCATGCTGATTAAGACCGAAATTGAAATGTGCTAGATGCGTTATGTCTGATATGATCTCGTGTAGTGATCTTTCTCGCAAAAGACAAAAATAGTGTCTAATTTTGTATTGCATTTACATTTCTATTTTAGTAAAATTCAAAAAGATTTTTGGTGTGTTTTAGCATAACTTTGAAAAATCAAAAAGATTTTAGGTGTCTTTTGATCTAAAATTTCTAAAAGCCAAAAAGATTTTATCTCTTAGTTGTTTTCGATTGATCAACACTTGATACAAAATCAAAATTTCAAAATCAATATCTTGGATTCTCAAAGAGAAGTTTTGCACCAAGATTAAATTAAGTTTGGTAATTTGAACAGAAAACAAAAACTGCGTTTTTGTCTTCTAAAGTGGCAGGTTCTGTGTGTTAAGACTCGAGCATGGTGTAAAGGGGACTTTATTATATCATTCTCAAGTGGATCTTGATGGTCAAAGATGTTTCAAGTAGAGATCCAGGCATGCAAGCTCTGTTTCTTACAAGATTTCAAGTTGAAGATCGGATGCAACATTGTTGAAGATTGAAGACTGGAGATTTAGTTAGAAAAGATACACTACACGTTAAGGGGGAGTTTGTAGAAGCATATTCTTATGCTACATTGTGTCTCGTGTATTGTATCTGTTTAGAGCTTGTGTGAGTCTAGTTAGGCTGCTGGGCGTACCACATGGTCCGCCGGACCAGTTGGTGCAGCGTACCAGTTGGTACGCTGGGTGGTATGCCGGCCAGTTTAAGTTACCTATAAATAGGTAGCATGTGTTGACAGTTCAGAACGACTAGTCATATTCTACATTTCTGTGTGTGTGTTTCTGTGTGAGTGCTCTCAAGGCTTATTAATACAAATTTCATTTGTATTTACTTGTTTGATCTCGTCTTCATCTCATTATCACGTGATTAGCAAACGATCCATCGCTCCTTGCGTTTACACTCCCCATAAGGATCTGAGAGGACCGCTCTAGAAGTAACAAACAAAGTGAGCATAAATACAATATGGTTATAGGGCATGATGGGTCGTCGACATCATTATACTCGAATACATTCTTATGAACCAACAGGGGAACAACTCACGCATCAGATTAATTTATTATGAAAAAACATCTTTAAAAGGGACTAAGGTCTGTCTCCTCCATACACCGCTTTCCCGCAAATATAGGCGGTCATAACCAGAGCCAAGTTCACTATCCCGTATCTCACTGACTTCCGTGAAGTGACAAAATATTACTAACCCCAATCCCAACCAATACCCTCAGGTCGGAGTTAGCGTGTGAAAGCTGTGTTTATTTACATAGCCATAAAACTCACGAACGTATTGCTTTGCATGGGGTGCGATTCACCATATAGGATCATGCATCGTCCCCTAGTCTGGTGTCACAGGTCCGAGTGATGAGCTTTCTATTCCATAAATGGTCTATAATACGCAAGCCACATTTGATAAAAAAGGTTAATAGTACACTTTCAATCTAAAAGAGTTTTCATGAACTCATTCATACTCACCTTGAGGTGAGCACATAAAGTCATTTTACCAACCCAGCAAAGACTCGATTACTCCAAAGTGAGTGTAAGAGTTTAGCCAATAATGGCCATAAATATTTGCTTAACAAAAAGTGAGTAGCTCATAGAAAAAATTTAAACAAAATCTAATTAAGTTATATTTCTTACAAACTTGATTAACAGAACACTTAAAACGCCAAGTGGCTCAAGAGGAAAAAAAAAACTACACTTAAAGAAGAGAGGGGAAGAATGAGCAAGTGAAATGGGAGGATTTGGGGGGGGGGGGGGGGGGGGTTTATAGGTAAAGTTGGTACTTGGGCATGGGTTATGCCTAGAAGGGCACGGGTCGTGCTTGTTAGGTAGCAGGGGCACGGGCCATGCCGGGTCAGTGGTACGTGTCGTGTTTGTTAGAGGAGCATTTGGCAAAAAAGTCAAAAGAGGCACGGGCTGTGCGTAGTTAGAAACATGTTGTTTTGACCTAAAAACCTTCTTTCTCGTCGAGATACTCAAAAGTCACTATTTATGGGCCCCGTAACTCATTTTATAGCCCGAGATATGCTTTTGCGAAGTTGCATGCGGTCTTTGAGCACACCTTTGTCTTCTAGCAGTTGTGCTCTGAGCCGTGGCTAAGTTTAAGGGATACCACCTTGTCTTGAATTGTGAGAGAGACTTTTGAGGGAATTTTGTCCATTCTGCAGAGGCGAAGCCCGGATCTTGGCTCAAAAGCATGAAGTCTTTGATTTTTCATCATTTTCCGGCATAAATGAGTTCTTGTGATTTTGGATTGCACTCAAAAACTAAAAAGGAAACAATATCATACTGTTTTGTTACTATTAAGTCAGTTTTATCCCGAAATCTGAGAAATA
>JBCNJP010009104.1:0-32758 GCA_039602395.1 Deinandra increscens subsp. villosa
TAGAATTTTAATACAATGTCACTAACTCACTTTATGATGTATGACTTTATGACATTGATGATGGTGCCTTAACCATTGCATCAGTTTTGAGAGCAAATAGATGGCAGTTATACCACTTTAAAAGTTTGCTTCCTGAGAGGTGAAGTAACATACCTTCACTATGTTTTGTGATAGAATTCATAGCTTTTTAAGAAATTGTTCGTTTACCACGCGTGTTTTGTGATAGAATTCAGCAATACATAATAAACCTTGCCATTTTGGAAACTGACCAAGCAAAAGCATTTGAGTGAAATACAAAAGCATTTTTGACATTAACCAAACGAAATACTTCCCTGATTATATTAAATATCATAATTTGCTACCAACCTAGCATAAGTAAACTCAGAATCTCCTCCTATTCTTACAAGTAACAATATTAAATATCTCAATTATCTACTAACCTACAATTACTCAAATCCTAAATCTTCTACTAATGTTACCAATAATAGAATATACATCTACGAGAAGAGTACAGCAAAAGTTTAGCATAGAAAGAAGAAATAAACAAAGACTGCACAGCTAATACCATAATAAACCTTCTGTTTTATTGGAAACTGGGTAGGCAAAAAGTAGCCACATTTTCTGTTAAGAAAACTCAAACTGTTTTGTCATATTTCACTTTAAGGACTGTTTATAAAACATAAACAGCATAAGTCATTACAACACATTAACTTTAAGGACTGCTATTAGAAACTGCTTATGTTGCTACTTGCTGCTAATACAACAGTAGCAGCAGCAGCATACAACAGTAGCAGCAGCAGCATACAACAGTAGCAGCAGCAGCATACAACAGTAGCAGCAGCAGCATACAACAGCTTACAATAGCAGCAGCAGCATAATACAACATTCAGGGGCTATTTTCTTAACAATTATATATGTATCAACTAAAAACAGTTCTTGAATATGCTTATGCTATTTGAAGTTATGATTAACTGATTTTTATATGATCAGCTGTTTTCAGTAGTTTGAGACTTTGAGTGTTTGGAAAGTTCTGTTTGTTAATGGATTTACATGTAAATGAGCCTTAAATAATCAAATGATCATAAATGATTGTGTTGCAGCTACTCATAAACTGATTATTTGACCATATGTACTTAAATAATCATAACCGGTTTCACTTTAACCAAACACTAGAAACTAATTATTGTGTCTTGAGTACGCAATGCCAAACACTCCCTTCTTTACCAAAAGGATATATATCATAGCTCATTTGTTAATTTAGAGGTGCTCAAGTGTAATATTCACCAACAAACATAATCTAGTTGAAACTTATCATAACAATAAGACAACATGTATTGAATGTGGGATCATATAGATCATATCTATCTCACAAGATCAAGCCAATATGCAGTAAAATGATGAGCAAACTTTCAGGAACGAGCAAGAAAAAGAGAAAGTTGTTATAAATTAATCATGGATTAATAAACTAACCGAACAAAAAAACATGTTGCAGATTAAACCTAACATGAAAGATTTCAGCAATATCAAATTGATAAATGCCATATCAGTTAAAAAAGAAAACATCAGTTCTTTCAATCGAAACTCAGAGAACAGATAACAACATTTACCAAATCGAATACAAAACCCTAGGATTCACAATCACTTTCTCGCACATACGCCTAAATGTGAAAAACGCAATGAATCGTGAAGGCTACATAAACACGAATCTGAAACATGAATTTCACGAAACAATCATCTCAAAAATCTACCACAGTTTACAGATCATGAAACAATAGATTTCAGCAATTTGACACAAAATTACACCAAAACTAGATAACAGAAAGCAAACAAAACAACGATGTGAACATAGAATCAATCAGAGCTAATTTGAAGTGCGTAATTACCTGTTCCCTAGATCGACAACGATGAACAAAGGATCTGTTATCACATGTATTAGTAGACTAAACATATACTCGATTGTAAATTTGTTATCACAGTATCACATAGTCTAGAGGTGCTCAAGTGTAATATCTAACTCTATACATAAAATTAACCAACAATCGGATAAAACTGCTCACATGTATTAGTAGACTAAACATAACTCTATACATAATAATCAACAGCACAATCAAATTAACCAAAATCATACATAATAAGCCCTAAAATTATGTCGATTTAAACTTTAGAACAATCAAAATCACAAACTAAACTAATCAACATACACTTCCATGAAACACGAAGTGAATTCTGCATACGGATACATTTGAAACAGTATAAGGTCAAAATTAGGGTTTTAAGATTGAGTACCTGAGCAATAACGCCGAAAATCCCTCCAATCAGAGCCTAACGGGTGAGCTGTGAGATTGTGAGAAGGGGCAAACGGCGAACTTCTCGGCGGCCTTGAGGTAGGCGGTAGGCGGTCGGCGGTGGCGGTCGGCGGTCTGCAACTGGTGAGCGGGAGCGGGAGCCGGGAGGAGTGTTTTTGGGGAAAAACCGAATGAAAAAACCCTAAGTGTGAAAGAGGCGGGCTATAATATCCAAGATTTTTCATTTCGGCGGGAAAATTATAAAACGACGTTTTTATTTTTAGGCTTGACGCTTATGCAGATTCTGTCCTCCGTGTTTTCATATTTTTTTACAAATGACACAATTTTTATGACGCGCAAAAATGCGCGTCATCTAACCAGAGAATTTTGTTAAATTTTAGTAGATACGACAGTTTCTTTTATGACGCTTGTTTTTGCGCGTCATAAAATTCTGAGTGTCATTGTTCGCGCGTCAAGGAAGGGGTTATTTCTAGTAGTGCATGTTTTGTCCGATTAGTGAAAGATGTGATTAACCTTTTATACAACTTAAGTCACCAGAATTCTACCATGGGCCATTTTTGCACTTCGGATACAGCCCACACACATAAGAATTTTAAAATTGGTACATATGGAATTTCTTCAACATATGACAACTTATATTATTTCCCCCTATTTCTTTAGTGTTAAGTAGCTGATTTCATGAATGGATATTATGATGGATCGCGTGAACACAAGGTCATTGCTTTCGCAAAGCAGATGTGTCACGGATAAATGATGAATGTGATGATGGGATCGCGTGGTCACAAGGTCATCGCTTTCGCAAAGCAGATGTGCCACGGATTTATTGATGGATGAAGCGACACCAAGGTCTTTGCGTAAGCAAAACAGATGGTGTGCTGATGAGTGAAATCAGGGACTTAATGCTAAAGAAATATTCGTGTGTGTTGGCATATCGTACTTAGCTCAGACTTAGGCAAATTTAAAGAATTTTGCACTGGTAGACTTAAAGGTTCACATTTTCAAGCAAATTAATGTGTAATCACAGAAATAGTCTACTTCTAAGTATGTCGAGCCTACCGACACATCAAATGATAGAATTACCGGTCGATTGGATCATATCCTACGGTTAGATCAACAAGACCAGAATCATATCATGTTCCTCACATATTGTCCGACCACAGACCAAAGGTTTTAGCTTTTTCAATGTTTTTGGTATTTTCTGCTATTTTTACTGCACATGAGTATAGAAGAAAAAGAAACACTAAACAATTACGGAATTGACACTATTTTTGGTTTTATCTTCCACAGATGCAGGCACGGCAGACAGACTCAAAAACAAGCAATTTAAAGAAAAAGACATTCCTTAGGTCATAAATCATTTTGACTCGAGACACAAACATACAGAAATATTTTTCTCAGCCAAAATAAGTCAAACAACATAGGAACAGACTCAAGTGAGTCAAAAGAGTTATAAACGCAGCAACGTAAAGACAAATAAGACAGATATCAAAAATTAGATAAAAGCAAAACAAGCAAGAAGTGTAAAATCTTTTTGGTGATTTTTAATGAGAGGAATGCAAGACTTAGGATATATTCACAGAGAATTCACAAAAGAAAGCAACCTAGAGAGCAAGACACTAACGTATCAGGGAGCAAGAAGTTCTAGTCCTAGTCAAAGTTGATCATTCCTAAAGAGGTAACCAGAAAGTTGAACCTAGTCATGTCAAAGGACTTAGTGAAAAGGTCAGCTAACTGATTTTCTGAGTCAATCTGAACTAAGGTGACTAGATTCTTCTCAGCACAATCCCTAATGAAATGATGTCTAATCTCTATATGCTTAGTCTTAGAGTGCTGAATCGGATTTTTAACAATACAAACAGCAGCAGAATTATCAATATGAATAGGAGTACTCATGAAATTCAAACCGTAGTCCAGCAATTGATTTTGGATCCAGAGAACTTGAGAGCAGCATGATGCAGCAGCGATGTACTCTGCCTCAGCAGTTGAAATGGACACCGTAGTCTGCTTCTTGCATTGCCACGACACGAGTCGATTTCCCAAAAACTGAGCTCCACCCGTTGTAGACTTCCGATCGAGTTGACAACCAGCATAGTCACTATCTGAGTAGGCTCTAAGATCGAAGGCAGAATCTTTTGGATACCATAGCCCTCGGTTGGGATTTGACTTCAAGTATCGAAAAATTCTCTTAACCGCAGTCAAATGTGATTCTTTTGGTTTGCTCTGAAATCTTGAACAGAGACAGACTCCAAACATGATATCGGGACGACTTGCTGTCAAATACATCAACGACCCGATCATCGAACGGTATAAGTGTTCATCCACCGAGATACCATGAGCATCAGTATTTAGTCTGTGACGAGTTTCCACTGGTGTAGAGAATCCCTTGGAGTCATGAAAACCAAACTTCTTCAGAATCTCTTTAACATATTTCCCTTGGCTGATCAGTATGCCATCTGGCGACTGCTTCACTTGAATTCCTAGGAAAAAGGTTAATTCACCCATGGCGCTCATCTCAAACCTTTTCTTCATCAAGTCCTCAAATGCATGACACAAATTCTCGTTTGTCGACCCAAAAATGATATCGTCAACGTAAACTTGAACTAAAAGCATATCCTTCCCGACGTGTCGAATGAAAAGAGTCTGATCAATAATACCCCTCTTATATCCATTTTCCAGCAGATATGTTGACAAAGTCTCGTACCACTTCCTCGGGGCTTGGTGCAGACCATAAAGGGCCCTATCAAGTTTGTAACATTTGTTTGGAAATGACTTGTTCACAAACCCGGGAGGTTGCTGTACATATACGTCCTCATCCAGCTCGCCATAAAGAAATGCAGTCTTGACGTCAAGTTGGTAAACCGTGATGTCCATAGACGTAGCATAAGCTAAGAAAATCCGAATGGCTTCTAGACGCGCGACAGGTGCATAGACTTCGTCATAATCAATGCCGTCTTCTTGCAGGTATCCTTTCACCACTAATCGAGCTTTGTTTCTAATGATTATCCCACGGTCGTCTCTTTTGTTCTTGAAAATCCACTTGACCGGTATGGGTTCAATACCCTTAGGAGCTTCAACAAGATGCCAAACATTGAGCAGTTTGAACTGAAGTAACTCTGCTTGCATGGCTTCAATCCAATTATCATCTTTGAGAGCAGCAGCAACTGAAGTTGGTTCTTCTTGAGATATGAAGCATGAGAATAAACACGAGTTAACATGTTCAATTTGACTCCGGGTGATCCTTTTGTCTACGGGGCCTATGATCTGGCTTGTTGGATGACTTTTATGAACCCTTGATTCTTCAACAACGGTGTCTTCGATGGTAGATTCAAGGTTCCCAATTTGCAAATCATTTCCCGGGACCTCACCGGTTTCAATTTCAGCTTCAACTTCTGAATCAGAATCATGATCTTCAGGAGCAGTTTCCACATTGGTTTCCCCCTGAACTGCTGCAGGTGCTGGTTCTGTTTCTACAAAAACTGGATCTGGCACTGGAATCGCTGTTTCATCAGGAGTTGCTGATGAAGATGATTCTCCGGATCGATTTACTGATTCACTCGACTGATTTCCCCTTGTTAGATTAGGAGGGTCTGCAGAGTAGATAGTTCCCAAAATCGATGAAGAAACAGGAGCAAAGGTGTCAAAAGTCGGAAAGTCTTCCTCACGAGCATCAACATCCGAGATAGTATTTCCTGAAACACCAGAATCAACAATATTAAATGTAGAAGAAAGAGAGTCAAGGTCATACATGCTATCTGAATCAGGTTCTCGAGGGATCCGAGTGTGCTCGTTAAAGTTAACATTGCACGACTCCATGATCACTTGAGTTCTTTTGTTGTATACTCGATATGCCGCTGAGGACATAGAGTATCCAACAAAATAACCTTCATCTGCCCGAGGGGCAAACTTGGCTAACTGATCAGACTGTATAAGAACAGTGCAAGGACATCCGAACGGTTTTAGTCTTGTTAAAACAGGTTTTTGTTTTGAAAACAGTTCGAACGGCGTCTTGTTAGCATGCTTGACCAAGAGCGTTCTATTCAGAACATAGCACGCAGTGTTCACTGCTTCTGCCCAAAAAGAGAGTTTAAGATTAGAATCAGCAAGCATGGTTCTGGCAGACTCGATAATGGTTCTATTCTTCCGTTCTGCAACTCCATTTTGTTGTGGAGTG
This sequence comes from Deinandra increscens subsp. villosa, assembly GCA_039602395.1. Taxonomy (NCBI): domain Eukaryota; kingdom Viridiplantae; phylum Streptophyta; class Magnoliopsida; order Asterales; family Asteraceae; genus Deinandra; species Deinandra increscens. The sequence continues at coordinate 6,478 of JBCNJP010009104.1, forward strand.
TACGGTGAACTGAACTGACGAGTGATGCCTTTCAAGTTACAAAAAGCGTCAAATGTTTGATTCTTGAATTCCGACCCGTTATCTGATCTGATTATCCGAACCCGCTCTCTGCTGGCGTTTTCAATGCGAGTAACGAAATTCTTCAATATCTCAGCTGTCTCAGATTTTTCTCTCAAGAAAAACACCCACGAGTATCTGGAGTAGTCGTCAGTAACAACGAGGCAATAAGACTTTCCCCCTAAGCTCGAGATGTTCACTGGACCGAAAAGATCGAGATGGAGTTGCTGAAGAATTGTCGTCGTTCTTCCAGGTGGCTTCGGCTTGTGAGACGTCTTGTGCTGTTTCCCTTTCGAACACGCAACACAGTTATCGACATGCACGAATTCCTTTTCCGGTAGCCCAATAACGTGTTTTCCTCTTACGAGTCGATTCATGTTCCGAAAGTTGACGTGACCCATTCGCCGGTGCCATATGGTTGAGTCTTCTTCCGATGCCTTTACTAGAAAACATGCGATGGAACTTTCAGGCTTTGCTTCCTTCATATCCAATGCATACAAGTTTCCTCTTCGTTGTGCACGAAACAAGATCTGATCTTCAGGAATCTTGAGACCAGGCTTCAGAATTAGACATTCACGATCGTTGAACACCATTGGCATTTGGTTATCGCAGATTTGCGACACACTGAGTAGGTTGAACTTCAGATTCGATACTAGGTTTACCTTATCAAATGAAATTTCTCCGTTGGTTAAAAGACCGTTTCCAATTATTCTTCCGCCATACACATCTCCCCCAAAGGCAACAGAACTACCGTTAGATATTGTTTTAACATCATACAGCAAGTCCTTGTTCCCTGTCATGTGCCTGGAGCACCCGCTGTCCATGTACCACGTGTTTACAGCTTTCCGGGTACGTCCCTGCACAAGTAAAGAAATTGATTAGTTAGAGGAGGGACCCCGGTCATTTTGACCTAGGGTCTTCTTGATAACCGGTTTCTTCACCGTTGACGAAGATGGTGCGGATGAAGACGATGGTGCTGATTGAATAACTGAAGATGGAACGAAGGTAGTTGCAGGCCTTGGAGCTCTCATAGGCCTTTGAGACGGAAATGGCCTTGGAATAAAACCGGGTCTTGGCCTTGGGTTCCATGACCTGAATGGAGTCAGACTTGGTGCATTCATCCTTGGTTGATGTCTGATATGTGGCTGACTTGAGTACAGACTTCCCCCTAAGCCTTGTGGTAGATACGGGGCTTGACTCGGAATGTACGGTTGGTTGGGATAAGACTGTTGGAACATAGAATCATCCCGCAATTCCATGAAGTCTTCACTGCAATTGCCGTAGTTTCTCGAGTGGAGGTGTGCACTTTGACCAGCAGTTGCTTGTTGCTCATAGTAGTGCACTGGTGGCATTGGAGCGGCGCCATAGGCGTTGTACCCTTGATTGTAGATACACACACTTGCATCGTGATGAGGGTTGCCACAGACAGCACAAACGTTTTGCACAGATGGTGCAATTTGAACAACAGAAACATCAGATTTTACAACAGGAGTCACAGATGATGGCTCAACAGATGAAGCTTCGGGAGTCTTCTCATCATTAGTAACAACCTTCTTCTTCCTTCTTCTTGTTCTTTTCTTCTTTTCAACAACAACAGGTTCAGCACTTTCTGTTATTGGAGCAGAAGGCTCTACCACGATCAATGCAGACTCGACAGTTGGAGAGGAGGTTGTGCCAGTTACTTTTGCAATACTCTTCATCTTTGGTTTGACATTCTTAACCATTACAACTTTGGAGTCAACAGTTCCAATGGGAGCAGAACTTTCAACAACATCTTTTAATTTGCTTGATTGAGGAGATTTCCCAGCATGTGGTGTTGATGTAGAGAGGGTTTCAGTTGAGGCACTTGATAAAGACTTCACCTTACCATCGGTGATCACAAGACCAGCTTGTGTGTGCATAACAGTCTTACCATGTTTGAGTGCCATTTCAGCAAATGCACGATTGAACTCATCCTCATTTACATCAGACTGATCAATGAATCCCTTGTTGGAATTCTGCCTAGGCTTTCGCCTTCGTGTGGTCTTTGCTCGTTTTGGAGCAACAGTGGGTTTTAAAATCTCGTAGTTGTCGTCAAACAAGAACGACTGACCATCCACGGCAGATGTTTTCAACAAATCAAGAAATTCATGTTCAGCTGCCTCTTTAGTCAGAGTCTCAGAAAAACTTGTATCAACATCTTTTAAAATGTCAGGATTGACTTCCTCAAAGTGAAGTGCGATATCGGTTGGTGGGAGATCAGATCCACTCGTGTGGGTAGAGAGCTGATCTTCCATCTTTTGGATTTCGGAAGCACTTGGAACCAACTCAGTATTAATGAATTTTAAATGACTCTTTGAGTTAATCTTGGTTAACTCGGGAACTTTATAATAGTTATGGTTAAGCGGATGCTCGGCCGCACTATCATCAATTTCCCTTGTCAAACCAAGTCCAGTTTTAAGTCTAGCAAAAATATCACGGCTAACATTGTTACTCAGAGTTGCCGGATTGAGTTTCAACAAATCAATGGTTTCTCGAGCCTGAGCATAACTCGTCCTCAGAGAAGTTAGTTTTTCCAAAAGATCTGTTATTTGAATGGTTAGAGTTGTTTCCGTATGCTTCATGACCTCAATGTCATCTTGTAAAGACTTGATCTTAATCAAAAAGTCTTTCTCATTTTCTTTCAATTTCTCAACTTGGCTCTCACTCTCTTTCGCCTTACTGACCAATTCAAGGTTGTAAGCGCGATAGCGAGCTACAGCCTCAATACATTTATCAGAACATAAAGCAGATTTTACCTCATCAGGGATGGTTTCGCGTTGGAGTTCCACAAGCCTCTTACTTGCCTCAGATTCAACTTCAGATGAGCTCACCTCAGTAACAGTTCCATTTACTTGAGCATTGTCTTCAGTCAACTCATCAATTCCAGCCATTAAGCAAAAGTTGGTTGGAAAGAGAGGGTCAATTGTGTTAGACGCATCTATCTCTCCATCATTTGCCTTCACTACAAGAGCATAGTTGGTCTGGCTAGAAGACGGAGTTTGAGACGAGGAGGTCCAGTTATAGTTGGAGTCTTCAAGCGATACCAGCACCTTGTTGCTTTCATCCGATCTTTGTGGTTGTTGAGAAGATGACGATCCACGTTGAGAGACATTTGAGCTGGTGCTCTGTGGCTTCTGGAATGACGAACTGCCCTGCTTCTGATAAGATTGGGTAACACCACCACCCTGCTTTTGATGAGTTTGGTTACTTCCACCAGAATTGGATTGCCCGTTCCACGTCCTTGGTTTAGGACATTCACGTGCAAAATGACCCATTTCTTGACAGTTGTAACATTGCACTTTTGACTTGTCAAAGCCGATGTTGGTGCTTGAGGGAGCCTGAAAAAGCTTTCTACCAGTCTTCTTGAAAATTTTTCGAGTTCGAGCAGCTATCATGCCCATTTGCCATTTAATGTCGATCTCTTCGAGATCATCAGCAGAAACTTGGTCAAGGTCTTCTTGACAGACGGTCATGGACTCAAGCCTTCCGGACATCTGAGAATTCATGCAAGCCAGAAATGCGTTGCATAAGTCGGGAATCCATGCTTATGTTTGGTTGTGATGCAGGAGACGATTGCTGAACGAAGTAACCAGTTGGAGATTGCTGCACAAAAGTCACATTTGAAGTTTGACCGGTGACGGAAGCAGTGACAGCTTCAGTTGGAGGAGCAGCTGGAACAGAAGTAAAGACAGGTGGGCTTTGACTTGCAGGAACAGAGAACTGGAACTTATCATCTAGGTCAGGAGCAATGAATGCAGCATTGGGAGCAGTTGAAGAACTTCTCACAGTAACCACACCCATGAGAGACTTTCCGTTGCGCTCAACGGCTCGAACTTCATACTCACGAACCTTGTCGATCATATCCATATAGTCGGCAGTAGAAAGATCATTACTGTCGATCAAGTAAGTCACATATGAAGCGAAGTCTTGAGGAAAGGAGTGAAGGACCTTCTTGATGATGGCACTGTTTTCAGGTCGGATGTTCTTTGTCGTCATCTCAGTGATTATGCGACAGAAACGATTAACATGTGTTTCAAATGATTCGCCTTGCTTATGAGAGAACGTATTGAACGCCAACTTGATCTTATCCAATCTTCTTTCCTTAGTAGCCGGGTTGCCCTCATACTTCTTTTCCAACCCTTCCCAGATTTCATGAGCCGACGTGGCAGCACGAAATTGGTATTGCAACTCATCATTGATAGCCATCATAATGCAGCCAAGTGCACGCATGTCAGTTTTCAATTGAACCTTTTCAGCAACATCCAATTTGTTTCTCGGTTTGGGAATCATCTTCTTTGGAGGAGGATCAGCACCGGCAGCAACAGCAGCTGCAGTGCCAGCAATGGTAGTCTCTTCCACTTCAAACACAGCAGGACCTTCGACTACAGAAGTCAACAGATCAAAGTCAACGAATTCCAAGTAAGACAGGAACTTCGCCTTCCAATCATCTAAGTCACTTGCCCCCATGAGTTTAGGAGGCATATTGTTGCCTTGAGTAGCAGGAGTGAAGTGATCCGACATGTTGAAATGATCAACACTTGTCAATTTCGAGACAAAGTACGTAAACGGGTCGAACGAGTCGCAATCGGTTCACTTGCTTGCTAAGTAGTAAGTTGCTTGAAAAATACCCAAATCCTACAAGACCAACAATATTAAATATCATTAGGCATTAGAAACTGAGATTTAAGCAAAAACTTTGAAAAATCAAATTTCCAGACTTAGCCAAATTTTGACCAGCTTGTTCTTGAGCAAATTCAAACTCAAAAATCAATGTTGATAAAATCAATGTTTAAGATCATGAATAGTTTCGAAATTCATGTAGGAATACATCATTCAACTGTCATGGACTCCAAAAATCACTCTAAATGACCTTAATCAATGGAATAGTGAGTTTATGTGAAGAACACCAAAAATCACCACTTTTAGCCTCTAAAATCTTCAATACTTGATGTTTTGGAGAGAAATCAGTGGCTATAGATTCGGTTTTAGTAGTCTATCACTCGCTATTAATCAATTTTAACAGATAATCAACAGAAAAACAAGATTGAAAAAATTTCTCAAGAACAGGACTTAGCAAAAAGTCGATGTTCATGGCTGAAATCTGAAAATCGGACCATATAACTTGAGATTTTTAGAAATCTGAGTATGGCATTGAGTTTATTGAGTGATTTCTACCAAGAATCAGCTCAAACAATAAGCAAATCCATCCAAAATCGACAACTCATATGAGATTTTCTCCATTTTGAGAAAAACTTCAAAAAAAAATGAAGAACAAGGCTCTGATACCAATTGTCAGGACCATATTCAAGCAGCTTGTTCTCATATGATTCATCACACAAGTGCGGAAATCATGTGTGATGGTCGATTCAAGGAGGAATCTGCATCAATGCCCACCCATAGATGATTACTAAAGCTCAAGAACACACACTAACACCAAGAACACAGACACAAAGGCTCTCTTGCAGGAATACTACTCCACCAAGCGTTTCCAATAGGGTTTTCTCAATGGTATTTATACTACTAGAGAACCTGGGACAAATAGAATGTTTGACACGACACAATCATTACCTAGAATTCAACAAAATATCCTAACAGTAGAACAAGTTCGCTAAGACGTAATTGAAGTTCGCTAGGAATTAACAAGTCCGCTAACTCCGGTGGATATTTCCGATGGTTGTAGGGTTTCGGTGGTATGATGAGAAAGATGATGACGTGGACGGCTGTTAATGGCTGGATAGGAATGTCTCTCTCCTGCTTTTCTCGGTCAACCCCAACAAACCCTTTTACGTTGTTGAGTTTTCATTGGATGAGAAGGAATTCACGTGGGCCCCCCTGCTGCAAAAGTTCCGTTGAACCCTTTTTGCTGTTGAAAGCCCATTGGTTGTGAAAGAATTCCAGTGGGTCCCGGCTATGTCAAAGAGCCGTTAAAGGCTTAGAGTTGTCGCCACCTGATTGGTTCTCGCGCCTAGCACACGGATCAGCACTTGTGACCGTTGATCTCAATCGATCTGAAACATTGGATTGGTTTTGGTGTGCTTTCTCAGCTGAATTTTGATTGGCCAGCCACCAATCACGTGGATTAGCGATCTCAGCCCTTGGATCCATTTATTTTCAACCGTAGATTGCTATTTCTTGCCTAAATCTGATTGGTGGATTTAATTTGACAAGGATCATGGTTTTCTTGGAGGGATTTTTCTCAACTAATTAAATTTTCTGCATTTTAATTAAATGCGGGGTATTTTTTTTGGTCTTTAACGAGACTAACAGAGAAGACGCCCGAACGGAATTGCCGAAAATTTTTATTAGTCGTGGATTTATTCCGGATTTATTGGGGTTCTTATTTATTGACGTCGCGCGCAACGTTTGCTATCGATCACTGACGGGTTAGCTTTATTATCCGGTTAATTACTCAGCTTTCTCGTTATATCTCTCGGTTTTATTTTTTAGTGGATGCAGCGCGGATGTCATCTAACCGGATTAACTGGAATCTCAGTTAATTATGGAATTTATCTATTAAATTTCTCGAGAAGCCGTTCCTTGTCGAAAATTGACGGAATTTTTCAGATCGCGCCGCTTTCACCAGTATTTCTCAGAATTCTTCACGGAATATTATTCCGAGCTCGTTTTTCTTCAAACAAAATTACGAAGACTCCGTTTATGATTATTTTCGCTCCGGATCTCAAAATTTCACAGATTTGACGTTTATCTTTAATTTTCGCATCCAACCTAGTCACGCGGATTATTCACAACTGTCAGCATCCGGCTTTCGGTTTTTCGCAAGATTGTCCGATTTCAAGTTTTTTTATCTGGTTTCTCTAGGCAACCGATCGCGACGGTTCGACTCTCCGCATCTAATTTTTACGCTTCCGACTAGATGTTTTTGGAGAGATTTAGAGAAAATAAGAGGAATTATTATGGATTTGGATATCGGGTCGATTATTCGGAGTTAGAGCATGTTTGATGATTAACTGGTTCATCTGATTCCGTTTGTTGCGGTTTGGACTCCGAGATGTAGCATTCAGAGGGGGAATCTCTACGACAGATTGTCTCCGGTTTATTCAGAGGGGGAATCTCTACGACAGATTGTCTCCGGTTTATCAGTTTTTCATTAAAGATGTACGACAGAGCGATTCTTCAGCAGTTGAACAGTTTTGAAAGCATCAGTCAAGGGGGAATTGTTGGAACAAAAATCCATGTGACTGACGCCATCAAATCTGTTTACCGAAGCATTCGACTGAAGAATCCATGTGAATTGATTCAGAGACGCGGGTTGTGATGCTCGAGGCTTGCAGTTTGGACCGAAGACCGTTTTCTGGAAAAGTCAACCGTTCGGGTCAACGGTCAACGTAAAAGTCAACAGAAGATCGGTTCGAGCGAGTCAAGATTTGGATTAATTAAATCAACTTTGATTTCATTAATATTTATGTTATTTATCTTTCTTGTAATTTTCAGTATTGTTATGTTTTTCTGTTGTTAGTCACCCTCACTATATATATAGTGAGGGTGCCCCATTCAAAGAGGGTCTCCAATGATGGATGGATGATACTCTTTAGTGTGTGAGATTTCCATTCTAGAGAGAGAGAGTGAGTCATGGATTTTCTAGAGAGAGATTGTGTGTTCTTCATGATTTCTTGATTGTAACCATTCGATTAATGAAATCATTCGACTAGTTCATCATCTTTCTTATGTTTGATTATTCATGATTCTTCTTCATCATCTTCATCTTTTTCTTATGGGTTTTTGAATCTTATCCTTGTTCTTGCTCAAAGTCATGATTCTTGATGTGAAAATCGGTCCTGACACAAATGATTTTGGATTCACCAGTATATTCACTATATGCCCATGTTTGAAAATCATCCAAGCAACCTTCAAGATGTCTAAGTGGAAGAGGGATAGTCTTGGCTTTCTTTGTAGGAGGATACAACACATTTGAAAACCTTTTCTTGGAGTTCTTCTCATACAACTCCCGGTACATCTTTGTATAAGAATCTTTATGTGGAAAATCATCGAAGTTTTGAACTTGCTCAGAACAGCTTTCTCCAATTTCTTGTAGAAATGATCAGCATGCTCATTCTTTCACGGGTTGAAGAAAGGTGCATGATATAACTTGGTCAAATCCACCGTCGTCCACGAATAAAATTGTGTCCAGCAACTGTAGTATTCCAATGGACACATCCCTCTTCTTCTTACCACAAACATGTGCTTCTCTCCATCAAACATCCATGACTTTTGGTTCCCAAGTAACTCCTCTCTTGTCATGATAATGGTCACCAAGTTGAATTAAACACCTCTCAGGAGGATATGCAAAGGTCTTGGCTTTCCAACCTCCATCAAATTCAGCAGCTGGCACAGTCATATAGTCCCGGTCTCTTGCATCATTCTCCTTATCAGCATCTCTAGGAAGAATGGAACCTGATGCAGGTTCATCAGGAATATCAGCTTCAAAATCAAATACCGGTTCATATGAGGAACAACCTACTCCTGAACTACCTCCTTTACCTTCAGGGTCTCCTTTATCATCTTTATTTAATTGGGACTTCTTGTACCACTTCTACCTGCAGAGCTGAGCTGTCTCACCAGCTTGTGTAATTCTCTGTTGATCTTCTTCTGATTTTGCAGCTCATTATTGTGTACCTTTTGTATATCAAGCAGCAATCACTTCATTATGGGATTTGAGCACAACAATCTCAGATTTTAGCTCTCTTTCAAGCCTATACTCTGTTGTCTCTACTGCTTTCCCTTTATCTTGGTATGTGGGTTGTGTGGAGGAGGATGATTAACCAACACCAGAACTAGAAGAGCGAGGCACTCTTGGGTCTAATCGTCTCCTCCTTGGGTCATTTAGAGCTTCAGTTAGGTGTTATGTAGCAACCTTGATCTGTTCAGTCATATCTTCTATAACAGAAGTACTGAGGGGAGGATCCTCTGTAGCTTTCCGTTTTCTAGTCAGTTGTTCTTCAATAATCTCAGTCTCTTCTTCTTCAACTTCTATATCATCAAGATATGTACCATAGTCGATATTAGCATCATGATCATCAAACTACATAGCTTCAATTTGTACATCTTCGAAGTCAAAATCATCTGCCCACTCATCACTATCAGACAGTTCAGTGACAGGCCTCTCTAAAGCAGGCAGGTTGTCTTCTTCTTCAATTACTGCATTTCTCTGAGGTGGGGCCTCATCTCTAGCAATCTTAGTAAATTCTCCAAACTTGTTCCCAAAGGGGACCTTATCAGTCAGCTTCTTCTTAGGATTTATTATGGGGAAGATGTATATCCCCATTGGCTTTGAATCATGTATATCACTAGACTTCCTCAGATTCAGGAATCTAGTATCCAATGCCAGCTGAATGAATCTTGGAACTGCAGCAAATTTCTTATCTCTTTTCACCACTGCCTTGATGTCTTCAAAAATCTTTCTTGGCCAGCTGAACTTCAAACCTCTGACAAGTGACACCATTGCATGAGTGTGCACCTGATTCAGCTGATCTGTGGAACTCTTCTTAGCAATGACAAATTTTACAGATAGTGTGCAAACATTCTCCAGAACGGCGGAATAAGAGCTTTCATTGAGGGCGGTGATTCAGCATGGTAACCCATTTCTTTCAGACACTGGGTGACAAATTCGTTATCTAAAGCGATTGGAACATATGCTTCATCCTTCAATCTTAGAGCCTGGTGGAAACTCTCTTCTGTCAACATCACTCTTGTATTCTGGATCTCAGCTTGTATCTGCCTCTCATCATCTGAAAGAATAGCAGTCTTCCAGAACTCTCGTTACATCCTCTTGCAAATAACTGGATTTGCATTTAAAGCATAATTCAGACAACATTTCTTCAGCCCTTCTATCAGTGATTTGTACTTCTCCTTATAGTCAGCAGGGGGATCAAGTAGATATGCAACAATGTTGTGATCTTTAATGAACTCTAAATCCCTGCAATCACATAAATGATAAACCGAGACAAGCAAACAACCATTAGGTAACTCACTACCATAAATAATCCCTTAGACTTTTAGGGTTTTGAAAATTTTCCAAAAATCAGGCAGCATAACCGCTTAAAATAAGACAAAACCATGAGAAAACCATCATCAGGTACCTTTTCGATCGAAAAGCATCCGTCTGATCAATAAATCCTTTGTTACCAGAATCCCTGATCGAAAAGCTTAGGTTCGGATCGAAAAGTCGAAATTTCGATCGGAAAGCACCTAGCCTAATCGAGAAGCCTCCTATTACCTAGACCCTCGATCGAAAAGGGTCATGGCTTGATCGAAAAGCCCCTCAAGGAATCGAAAAGCCCAACTTCCTTATCGAAAAGCTTCTTGAAGCGGAGACGCCTGATCGAAAAGGCTCGGCTTCGATCGAAAAGCCTTTCTGTGGGTCGAAAAGCATCATCTTCTCATTCAAACACCTGCAAGTTCACATTAACCCAATTTTCAAGTGATTTATCACTCGGTTTTAATCACAAGTACCTACAAACAAGATTTCCCACATAGCCCAAGCAAGAATAAACCCTATCATTCACTTACTCGACAATGTCTTTGGCGGGTCTAGCGGATCTCTTCAATAGAGGCGCCATCTCACTTAGAACACAAAATCAACACTGGGGTAATGATCAGTGGCAATTTCCGACGACCCTGGTGGCGTCGGATTTCTATAATCGGTGGTGAACGGTGGAGATTGGTGAGTGGCAGCGGCGGCGGCGACTGGATGAATGGGGTGTGAATGGATGAAGATTTTAGGTGGGGCAGGTGGTGGTGGTGTCACGGGGACGAGGCAACGAAGGTGGAGGTGTCTGGTGGTGATGATCGGCGGAGATGATGGTGGTGATGCGTAAAATGTAGTCTATAAAGATTACTCAAGTTTTAAAAAGGTAGATAACCAAGTGACTACACTACACACTTTAGGGCAAGTGTACCCGTCAGGTGCAACAGAGTATTGGTAAGTACCAGGTGTCAATCCTCGTACGCGTAATCAATCTCCCGATATTAAATCTTTGTTAATATTTAACCTTAAAGATTTTGATTTTTGATTTTCTTTTTTAAATAATGAAAATAATTTTAAGAGAACAAAAACACGACATTAAGCTTTAAGAAAACTATCAGATGAGAGGGAACTACCTAGACTTTGACTCCTAATATGACTTGCTAACTTTCCAAGAATGACCTATCGGGATGACGCCACTATCCACCAGTTAGATCCTATATGAGGTATCTACTTAAGGACAACTAACCACTTAAATCTTCAATTACTATAATTATAGACCGATCCTAGCAATATCGAATTCAATAATTATGCGCAAGTGACTACTATACTGAAAGGCTATTTATACCTAATTACCTTTTTGAGGCTTATTAGACCCACAATCGTAGAAATACCAACTATCATAGAAAATATCTAATACCATAAAATCATGAAGCAAATTACTTATTACCAACCAAATTCCTAGAAAACTCCTAACCACGAAATAATGGCCTAAACTGAATATGTCAATTTAATTAACCACAAAACAATGATCAAGACATCAACTAGCATGCACATTCATTCATCCAAACAAATATACATAAACACAAATCTGCAAATCCATCTACCAGCACCAATTAGTCAATACCTATGTGAGGATCATGCCCTTAAAGTCAAAATATTTGATTTTAACGTTTAAGAAATAATCAAGAGCCAAATAGCCGTATGTGACGTATTACCCAACCCTAAACCACACCAATTAACAATGATGGACAAATTATAACAGATTCAAGCATTCAAATTCATTTTATAACAAATAACTTCATAAAATCAACATAGACATCCCAACAAGTCAAACCAAAAAGTCAACAATTCATAAAACTCATCTACGCCCAGGTGGTAACAGAAGTTTAGCCTAGCATATTCATATCATTCAAAAACATTAAATCTATGAATGAAGTCAAAGACATAGTATAGTCAAGAATTAAAAGTAGAAAATTAAAGTTTAAGAAATTGACATAATCAAACCGAGTGGCTTCCCTCTTCTTCAAGTACTTTTCTTCTAATCTGGTACTCTTTTTCTCTCCTATCAGAAAGTTGTCGAACTCCTCTGCCCAATTGTTTCTTCCATCCGAATGTGATCCCTTGATGTGTTGCAAACACATCTCATTTCAGAGGTCTTTTACGGGTCTATTTGAGTTAAATTGAGTCAGTTTGTGTTTGTTTTAATTGTTTTTAGTTGAGTTTAGTCCTTGAGTCTTTTATTTATGGTTTTACAAGTTTGTGCAGGAGTTTGATGAAGTCCCGAGACCACGCGAGAAATTTGGGATTCAAAGAAGAAAGAAAATTAAGAAGTGCTGGAGAAGGGTCCATAGGCGTATCGCCTGGGGAGAGAGGCTCTGTAAGTGATACGCGCACGAAGGAAAAGTCAACAGGAGGTTTAAGTCGGTTTGACCGACTATTCTGTCGCGTAGCAGACTCCAGGCGTATCGCCTGGAGGAAATATGTTTGTAGGCGATACGCCTACCGCCTGAGAATCCGCAAACTTTGCTTAGTCGATATAAATTCGATTTTTAGGGTTCCATTCGGGATTCGACGAAAAAAGAGGCGATTTGCAGAGCGACCAGAGGTGATTTCGAAGACAGAGAAGGCTGGGAACGAAGGAGGAAGCATCGGTGGATTGCATCTACAACATAAATCATCATCGGTTCACCGGGTTTTGTTCTAAATTCTTAGTGTTTCTTTACTTAGCTATGTTCACTGTCCAAGATCAGATTTTTACTATGTTTATAGACATTGACATGTTGCTAGGCTAATTTGATTGTATTGCCTAGACCTAATTGGATGATTACTCGGTATCTATGACTGTATTCGGTTTTTGGTTGATTGATTGATGTTATGCTTCTATTAAACTCCATGGTTGCTATGATTGAATGCATTTGTGTATTGCGATTGGATTTAGAATTGTTGATTGATGCACTCTTTACCTTCGAATGTCTTTCGGTCTAGGTAATTTGTCTAAAGTAGCTAGCTTTAGGGATGGTTGCGTTAGAATAGTTTAGGAGACGTCTTGAACTATTGTGTTGATTAATGATTGTTTATTTGATTGCAATTTGTTGCCCTAATTAAACAAGCCGGAATGTGATAATTAGGTAGGTTAGTTGGGTTGCTTAGTGGAATAGGATCACATCGCCATCGGAAGAGGGATGCCCTAGGAAATTAGGTAACTTGCTAATTCTTATTGGTCATAGTAATTCATGGTAGTTCCTGCTAGCTTAAGGTGCCTTAGATTGTTTCGAGGGTGGTTAGGTCTAGTTGAGGTAGGAAGTACTCAAAAGGTGAACTCCTGTTCGAGCGTTAGAAGTGTAGCTAGGAAGGACTAAAAAGGTGAACTAGCCACCTTCAGATCAATCAAAGCTAAGTGAAGTTGTAGGTACTGAGTAGGATTCCAGGGTCTAGGTGATACTCTTCTCTCTTCTGGTTTTTCCAAGGTTGTCCTATTTCTGTCTGTTAGTTGATTAGCGGTTTAGTTAATTCCAGTTAAATCAAATCTCAAATCAAAACCCAAATTACTCAGTATTTCCATTTCTTAGGTCCTAGGTTAGTTTTGTCTATAGAGTGTCTCTAGGGTTCGATATTCCCGGTCTTGCCTTAGCTATTCTACTATCAGATAGGTACACTTGCCTTAGGGTTCGGTTTAGTTTAGGTATTTTCGGTAAAATTAGGTGTGTCTAGGTCTAGGTTTAGGTCTAGGTTTTTTTACATTTTTAGGTACGTTCTGAGCACATCAAGTTTTTGGCGCCGTTGCCGGGGACACTTGGTAATAGCAAGATTAACTTAGGTCGTCGTTAGGAAATTTTGAGTCTTTTTGGTTTTTCCGTGTCTAGAGTCTTAGGATTTCCATTTTTGAGTCTAGATTTTTAGGTTTAATTTTTCTTTTAATTTTCTTTTAAAGTCGTGTCACGTTTTATGCCACACACCCGTTCACGAGGTCCTCCTGAGTTGTCACCACTTTCTGATCCCGACGCGGATATTCGTGAACGGTTTCGCCTTCTACGCACCGAGCTAGAGGCATTCATCATTTCCACCACCCACTCCAAACCATCCTCTTCATCCACACAAATCGAACGCGACACCAAACCCATTCCATTCCCCGATCTTTCATCTATGGCGGCACGTCGCACCGTCCACGAGCAGGCTAGCGCCGGAGTCACCGAGGCCCGGTTTGCTATTGCATAGCCTGCTATTGCCAACACCGCGAATTGGCAAGTTCCGTCCCACGTCACCAACGCGTTAACGCATTCGATCCAGTTTCATGGACGTGAGGACGAAGATGCACCGACGCATATCTCCCGTTTCATTCGTATCTGCAACACGTTCGGACTCACCGGAGTCACGAACGAAATCATTTATCTGCGTCTGTTCCCATTCTCCCTTATGTCTCGAGCCGCCGAGTGGCTTGAGACGCTTCCGCCGAATTCGATCGCCACCTGGGACGATCTGACCGCGAAATTCCTGAAGAAGTATCATCCTCCAGCCAAGGCTTCACGTACTCGGGAGGAAATCCACTCTTTCAAGATGGACCCCGATGAGCCCTATTCTGCCGCATACGAAAGATTCAACACCCTTCTGAGTAGATGTCCGCAACACGGGTTGACGGACTGGGCGATCATAGAAAAGTTCTATAATGGACTTCCTTATTCTGTTCAGAAGGATTTCAATATTTCGGCTGGAGGGCATATGATGGAGAAGCTCACTGTTGACGAATGCAAATCATTATTTGAGAGCTTCGCACTTGCTGAACAGCAGGCACCCGGAGGTCGGAGAGCCACCTTGGCCCCGACTAGATCACTCGTTCCATCTACATCTACCCGGGGTGTTAATCACATTGGCTCAGAAACCATGTCACCTAGGGAGTTAGAAAACATTTATAAAACCTTAGAAGAAATCAAACTCCACATCAAAGCTAAATGTGAGCTGTGCAAAGGCGCTCACGACACTCGAGACTGCCCGCTTGCTCCCGCTAAGAAGGTGGATTACATTGGAAACCGAAACCAGTTCGGTAATTCTTTCCAGTCTGGGTGGAGGAGTGGCCAAAATTCAGGATGGCGAGAGGGAGGAAATCCACCTGGTTTTCAGCCGAGGTATAATCAGAGTGGTGGAGGAAACGAGGGGCCGACTATGAAGGAGCTTACAGAGCTGGTATTGAACCAAACGCAGATTTTGCAGCAGATGAACGCAAGAGATGAGGCCACACAGAAGAAGCTGGCGGAGCATGACACGTTACTGAGGAATCAACAAGCTTCGTTCCTTGATTTGCAGAGGTCGGTGGGTGATATCGCGAAGCAGCTAAAGGAGCTCAATTCCTGTGGGGGTCAATTTTCTGGTAGTACTTATAAGAACCCCAATGCTAATGTCAATGCGATCACTACTAGGAGCGGGAGAGTCGTCGAGAGTCCATCACCGGCGGTAGTTGATGAAGAGCCGGTTGATGAGGAGATCGAGTTGGAGACGCCTGGCGGGAGGGTGCACGAGAGCGTTACGCCAGCAAGTACCGCACCGAACGTCGAGGCTGAGGTAGTTAGAGAGAAGCCGTTGAAATGGGAGGCCGTGAGAGAGAAGAAGAGAGTACGGTTTGTGCCTCAACCAATCACAGCAGATGATTTGAAACGTGTTCCCTATCCTGAGAGGTTGGTTCAACAGAAGAATGCACGTGAGTATAATCAGTTTTTAGAGCTTCTTAAGCAACTTAGGGTCACTTTACCTTTTACTGATGTTATTAGACAAATGCCTAAGTATGCTAAATTTCTGAAAGATATGTTAACTAATAAGAAGAAGCTTGAAAATTTTTCTGATGTGACACTTGATGCTAATTGTTCTGCTGTAGTACAGAATAGATTGCCTGAGAAATTGACTGATCCTGGTACCTTTACCATTCCGTGCTCTTTTGGTGATTTGTCTGTTACTTGTACTTTAGCTGATTTAGGTGCTAGTATTAATGTTATGCCATATTCTGTTTTCATGCATCTAGGATTAGGTGAGTTAGAACCGACTAGGATGACGATCTCTTTAGCAGATAGGTCGGTGGTTAGACCCAAAGGAATAGTGGAAAATGTGCTTGTGCAAGTTGACAAATTCTTGTTCCCTATAGACTTTGTGGTAGTTGATACTGCATATGATGCTAGTTGCCCGTTGATTTTAGGGAGGCCTTTCCTTAGGACTGCTCGGGCGTTAGTTGATGTTTTCGCGGGCACGATTACTTTGAGGTTCGATGATGAATCGGTTGAGTTCAAGGTTGGTAAGTCGAGTGACAAGAACAACGAGTCCGTGTACTTTCTAGGTTCTTTTATATCTTTGGTGGATAGTTGTGTTAGTTATGTTACTGGTGAGGATCTGGTCGTTGGAAATAGGTTGGAAGGTGAATTGATGGTTGAGGATAAGTGTGGGGAGGAGCCCGGGGGGTTAGATGAGCTAATTGATAGAAATGCGGATGTTGACCCATTAGTAGAACCCAGTGAGGATTTAGTGGTTGGAGAGTGTTTGGTAGTTGGTGATAGTTTGAGGAGAGCCACACTTGGTGACATTGGTGAATTTGATGATAGGATTGTGCTGAGTCCAAGTGTGGGGAGGTTAGATGTGATTGTTGCTACCCATGACCCGGAAATGAGTTTTCTAGGAAAATGTCGATTTCTTCCGGGTAGGTATAAGCATTGGAAGGTTAAGAGGTTGTTGAGAGCAGTAAAGTTCAGTGCTTTATGGGGTAGGAAGTTGGTTAGAAGTTGTTTGGATAGAAACCGGGTGGAATCAGGTAGTTTTGGGGTTAAAGATGTGAAATCTAAGCCTCCGGATGGTTTGGGAGTTTATTTTTCTGATTTGTGCTGATTTATTAGTACCCGGTTTGTATATTTGTGTATTTGTGTTTTATTTTCTGCGATTTTTAGTTTTTCGTGCATGTTGCGTCTTTTGGTTTTGTGTTTTTTGGTGTTTGCAGGTGATTCAGGAGATTTGGCAATTGGAAAATGTGAGTGTGCAGGTCGAAAATGCAGGTTTTGGCTGGAAAATTCGACCATAGGCCTGCTGTGGAGCAAAAGAGATAGAAAATTTTTGGGGTCAAATTCCAAAAATTCTCTGGAAATCACGTTCCAAGCGTATCGCCTGGAGGTTGGTAGGTTATAGGCGATACGCTTGCACCCTTTGGCGGGCTGGTTGTTTGCGGCTCCAGGCGTATCGCCTGGGAGAAGCATGGTTGTAGGCGATACGCCTGGAGGAGGTATTTCAGAAAAATTTTCAAATTTTAAAATTTTATTTTATTTCTGTTTACCGGGGTTTTGATGGATCGTTGTTGGTTGCTGTGCTGAGTCTCTGGAGTTTCAGGTGAACACGTTTCAACTTCTTTTATTTTATTTATTTTATTTCTGATTTGTTTTTGTTCCATTCCACATTGAGGGCAATGTGTGATTCAAGTGTGGGGATGGATACTTTCGTATTGAGTCAGTCTTAGTCAGTCTTTTATCTTTGGTGTCTTATTGAGTCATAAAAATTGAAAAAAAAATTGAAAAATTGTTCAAAAATGTCCGAGATTCTGGCTGCATTTTAATGGAAAATGATAGGAACTGGGAATTGACTGTTTAATTGTGTGCTTAAAGATTAATTAATCATAATATTTGGGAAAAGTGGTTAAGTATGGTTGAATGGAAAGCATTTCTAGTCTATGATGTGTCGGTAGGCCCAGCTGACCTAGGAGTAGCTTAAATAGCCTGTGTGTTCATTGTTGTATAAATATGCTAATCAGTCTGCTAGTGGGTTCCCATTTTAGGAGTGATAGGGATTCTGAATCTGATGATTAGGAAGGAAGAGACCGCTTTAGGCTAGATACTCTTATGACCTTAGAATTTCCAATGAGCATGTAGTTAATAATCTGGTTAATGAATTAGAGTGAAGGGGCAGAATACTCATGTACGAACTAAGGATGGTATCCCGTGGTAAGTACCTCTGATGATGTTCCGGATCTCGCGGGCAAAATACTCACGTATGATTTCGGGGGTAAGACCTTGTGAAAGAATACCTCTGGTGATGTCCGTTGGTAATTTTAGGTAAAAGTAACCCATTATAAAAATTGAAAAAAAAAATGAAAAAAGAAAAAAAAGGAGGAGAGGAAAAGAAATGTTAGTTTAGAGAATAAATGCTCAAGAATTTGCATATAAATAATGAGCTATTCTTTGGAAATCTTAGTATCTGGTTTAAGGGGGGTGGAGAAAATATAAACTGTAATTCAATTATACCCTTTGCTTTGACTGTATATGATTCAGTAATAGGTTGAACTAGAGCTTTCTTTAGTGGGATCCATAGGCGGCTGAAACTTATATCTGGTAAATTCATAAACACATGGGGGCGAAAGAAAAGGTTGGTGGTTGGGTTTAATCGGATAGAAATATTGGCAATCATAGTTAGTGTGTGATTACATTATGGTATGTGGAATTGTTTGGTGGCTATTGAAGTCTTAATGTTAAATGAGTAGAGTCGATTTCCTGGTTGTGATTCCATTGCAGTATTTTTCGAGGACGAAAAAGAGTCAGTGTGGGGATGTTTGATGTGTTGCAAACACATCTCATTTCAGAGGTCTTTTACGTGTCTATTTGAGTTAAATTGAGTCAGTTTGTGTTTGTTTTAATTGTTTTTAGTTGAGTTTAGTCCTTGAGTCTTTTATTTATGGTTTTACAAGTTTGTGCAGGAGTTTGATGAAGTCCCGAGACCACGCGAGAAATTTGGGATTCAAAGAAGAAAGAAAATTAAGAAGTGCTGGAGAAGGGTCCCTAGGCGTATCGCCTGGGGAGAGAGGCTCTGTAAGCGATACGCGCGCGAAGGAAAAGTCAACAGGAGGTTTAAGTCGGTTTGACCGACTATTCTGTCGCGTAGCAGACTCCAGGCGTATCGCCTGGAGGAAATATGTTTGTAGGCGATACGCCTACCGCCTGAGAATCCGCAAACTTTGCTTAGTCGATATAAATTCGATTTTTAGGGTTCCATTCGGGATTCGACGAAAAAAGAGGCGATTTGCAGAGCGACCAGAGGTGATTTCGAAGACAGAGAAGGCTGGGAACGAAGGAGGAAGCATCGGTGGATTGCATCTACAACATAAATCATCATCGGTTCACCGGGTTTTGTTCTAAATTCTTAGTGTTTCTTTACTTAGCTATGTTCACTGTCCAAGATCAGATTTTTACTATGTTTATAGACATTGACATGTTGCTAGGCTAATTTGATTGTATTGCCTAGACCTAATTGGATGATTACTCGGTATCTATGACTGTATTCGGTTTTTGGTTGATTGATTGATGTTATGCTTCTATTAAACTCCATGGTTGCTATGATTGAATGCATTTGTGTATTGCGATTGGATTTAGAATTGTTGATTGATGCACTCTTTACCTTCGAATGTCTTTCGGTCTAGGTAATTTGTCTAAAGTAGCTAGCTTTAGGGTTGGTTGCGTTAGAATAGTTTAGGAGATGTCTTGAACTATTGTGTTGATTAATGATTGTTTATTTGATTGCAATTTGCTGCCCTAATTAAACAAGCCGGAAGGTGATAGTTAGGTAGGTTAGTTGGGTTGCTTAGTGGAATAGGATCACATCGCCATCGGAAGAGGGATGCCCTAGGAAATTAGGTAACTTGCTAATTCTTATTGGTCATAGTAATTCATGGTAGTTCCTGCTAGCTTAAGGTGCCTTAGATTGTTTCGAGGGTGGTTAGGTCTAGTTGAGGTAGGAAGTACTCAAAAGGTGAACTCCTGTTCGAGCGTTAGAAGTGTAGCTAGGAAGGACTAAAAAGGTGAACTAGCCACCATCAGATCAATCAAAGCTAAGTGAAGTTGTAGGTACTGAGTAGGATTCCAGGGTCTAGGTGATACTCTTCTCTCTTCTGGTTTTTCCAAGGTTGTCCTGTTTCTGTCTGTTAGTTGATTAGCGGTTTAGTTAATTCCAGTTAAATCAAATCTCAAATCAAAACCCAAATTACTCAGTATTTCCATTTCTTAGGTCCTAGGTTAGTTTTGTCTATAGAGTGTCTCTAGGGTTCGATATTCCCGGTCTTGCCTAAGCTATTCTACTATCCGATAGGTACACTTGCCTTAGGGTTCGGTTTAGTTTAGGTATTTTTGGTAAAATTAGGTGTGTCTAGGTCTAGGTTTAGGTCTAGGTTTTTATTACATTTTTAGGTACGTTCCGAGCACATCATCCCTCTCTATAAAATTCTTTATATATCCCCTTTTAATCCTCTGCCATTTCCCACGTGACCTAGTTTTTTTGTTTTTCTTCTTGCGCAAGTCATCCAACCTTTTAACATCGCAGCCAATTTTCATCCCTTGTAGTCCACCATAATTGTTAGTATATTGTAGTGGACCCTTATTTGATTTTTAGTTCCATGAAGACCAGCCCACGTGCACTACAAATTTCATGACAACATGCATTCTTTTTATTGATTTATTTTAACTTCAAATTACATCTCGAAACAAATGGACTTGAGTGTAATTTTAATTTGATCTAATTAGTTAACTTTACTCATGATCTCTTGAAACAACTGAATTTCAAATGTGAACAATTTAGAAGTAATATTCTATGAAAAATATATCAAATACTACTAAAAGTGTAAGAAATATTTGAGTAAATGATGTACAAATTAAGGTACATCAGGTGGTGACCGGTGGTTAGGGTTTTGGCGGAGAGGAGGAAGAAAAAGAGAAGGAAACAAGGAGAAGGGTAACCAATCGGTCCCCTTATCCCTCCTCATTTTTTTTAAATTACACAAAGCCCCCTTCAACATTTAAACATGAACACATTGTTCTATAAACTTTAACCAACACTTTTTTCTTAACAAAATCTCCAATTTGTCAAGTTTTAACCCGTTCATTCCAAAAAAGCTTCCCCTGGACTCAAACCCGAGAGTTTTACGTGACAATATATATATATATATATAATTAAAAAAATTAGTTAAAAGATAATGAAATTTTAAAAAAAAATCATAAAAAGATAAGAATAAAAACAAACAATAAAAAATTATTTACCGCTTGACAGACTGAGTTTTGAGTGAAGAGGCATATTAGGGATCATACCAGATATTTTGTGACTAAAGAACCCTTTTCAGCTTCTGTTACTTCACGTGTTCAGGTGATTGCCGGTATTTTGGTCCAACTTAAACTCGTGCCACTTTCGCTTACTTAGGCAGTTTTGTCACATATTTTATCTTTTAGGGTTTATTATTTATGACCATCTATTCAGGTTACACACATAAGTCCTAGGTATAATTTATACATTCTATCAAGTATATCTGGTTTCCGTACAACATTTTTCACAACACCTTTCCTTAAGCCTAACATCATGCTCCAGACTGGGTTGAGAAAAGAAAGAATAGATCACGGAGATTTTTGGGGATAATATACAAGTCAACTGAATTTTTGAAACATTTTTAATGCTCTCATCAGTGACAAAGGCTGAGGGTTCTGGACGCTTGAGGGTCTCTTTTGGTTGTGCTCAAAGGCATCTTTTGGGTTTATCAAAACTGTATAATGTGATCTTAGACGTACGTGGTCAACAAAACCAGTAAAAAAAAGCACACAAAAGTAGGGGAAACATCAAGATGTTTATTTTATATCTTCCCCTTGCTTTACGATTTTTTTCAACACATACAAAGAAGAAAGACAACTATTTCTGGATTTTTTTTAAATAAAAGTATACAGATAGTGTAAGAACTTTATATGGTTGGTGGCAACTCAAACATAGCATCCTTTCCTTTTGTGCTCAATTGTATATCTTTCACTTTGCTTGTATCTTGTGCTTGGACAATTATCTTAATGTTTATGTTAATCACTCAAGTATTTGATGTTTTGTATGTCATGTCTAATGCCTTAACTTGTGTTGATTATTGATATTGAAGAAATTGCCCTTGTACATTTCAATTGCAGTGTGATTGTCTGAATCCAATATTCTGGGTCATTTCATGATAAATTGCTTGGCAAATGTTAATAATTGATTGTGTCTTTGTAATAACAACCCTTAATGATTCAATAATGATAATTGACATTTCCGAAGCGTACTTAGTGATTTCTAGACTTTCTTACTTCACCAACATTCTCGGCGACCTCACCAAAAGTTGGCGACTTAGGACATAAAGGTTGGCGACCTCATGATCCTGGCGATCTGGTCTTGGCGACCTCGCCAGGTCTTGGCGACCTCGCCAGGTCTTGGCGACCTCGCCAAAGCTGGCGACCTCACCAACAGCCTTGGCGACTTCCTTGTGTTCCTGGCGACTTCAGGCTCACTCTTGGCGATCTCGTCTGTCTGATGTCATAAAATACACTAACTTCAATAATATTCTCTTGATTTCAGTGCAATCACGACCTGTGCTCTCTCTAGTATAAATAGCCACACTAGAATAACCCTAGATAACCTCTTGGACGGCTGATTTTGAAGAGAGAGAGCACTTGTGTGTGAAAACCCTCAAGTTCTTGAGTTTCAGAGGCGAAATCTAAGGATTTCAACAAGCAAACACTATGATTTGATCATGGATTCATGATTTCCGCACTAGAATCTATGTATTGGATGAGTAAAGGCTCAAATTAGGTCCTGAAAAATGGTATCAAAGCGGGTACTGATCAGATCTCGTCTCACGAAGAATCTGGTCACTCGGATCTTGATTTTGAGCTTGAATGAGGTGCTGATTGAAAAACCCACTTTGGAGACTTTTTCTACTTTTTCTTATTTTTTGGAGCTGTTTGGATGATTTCTGGATGAATCTAATGATAGATTCTTGTTGTTGGATTCATTTAGATATTATTTCATGCTCCATTTGTCAAAATCAGTGAAGAAATACGAGATCTGTGGCTGAAAAACGAAACTGTTAGGGTTTTCACGTTTTTTGGGTGTTCTTGATGATTTCGAGCTTGATTCTGAGTTTTTGGTGTAATAATCAGTGTTTTTGAATGAAATAAAGTATGAACCTTGATGGAAAATGCATTCCGGATCCATTGGGAGCATCGGTTTCGTCTGAAACGCAACGGTTTGGGCAGATCTGGAGAAACACACAGTAGTGTGTGTTTCACGGTGTTCTTGGTGTTCTTCATTTTGGTTGAAGATTGCCTTGGCGATTTCGCAGCAGATGAAGATGTACTTGGCGATCTCAGGTGAGCAGCAGATGAAGATGTCTTCTCAGATTCATTCCAAATTGCACCGTTTGACTCAGAATTCTTCACGGAATATTTTTCCGAGCTTGATTTTCTTCGCCCAAAATTACGAAGACTCAGGTTATGAATAAATTTCTCATTTACGCTCGGGATCTCAGTTTTTCACCGATTTAACATTATTTTTGCATCCAACCCAGTTACGCGGAACAAGTTCAGTATTTATGGATCATTTACAACTGTCAGCATCCGGCTTCCGGTTTCTCGAAAGATTATCCGATTTCAGGATTTTAGCACCGTTTTCTCTACGGAACTGAGCGGAACGGTTCCACTCTCTACATCTGATTTTCCGCTTCCGCATCAGATGTTTTCAGAGGGATCTAGAGAAAAGGGGGAACTTCTATGGATTTGGATTATCTGGTCGATTATCTGAAGTTGGAGCATTTTCAGTGATTGATTGGTTTATCTGATTCGATTTGTTGCGATTTTGACTCTGATGTTCAGCATTCTTAGTATTGTACCCGACCGTGTGAATCGAGTGAACTGCAGCACTTGGATCTCAACTGGAGCAACAAGAACAGAAACAGCTTATTCAAAGGGGGAATATTTACAACAGAAAGATTCGGGTTTATCAGTTGTTCTTCGAAGATGTATGGCAGAGCGGTTCTTCACCAGTATGACAGATTTGACAGCGTCAGTCAAGGGGGAATTGTTGGAACTTTTAATAAGTGTGACTGACGCCATCAAATCTATTCTTGAATAATTCGGTTGAAGAATCCATTGTGATTTGATTCAGAGACGCGGGTTGTGATGATCGAGGCTTGCGAAATTGGACCGAAGACCGTTTTCTGTAAAAGTCAACCGTTCGGGTCAACGGTCAACGTAAAAGTCAACGGAAGATCGGTTCGAGCGAGTCAAGCTTCATATTAATAAAATCAACTTTGATTTTATTAATAATTTATTTTAGTTGTTTATTTGTAATAAGCTCATTTTATTGTGTGTTTTACTAGTTAGTGGGCTAGTGAACACATGTGCTCTCTATATATAGGGTGAGTGTGCTCATTTGAGAAAATGGGAGAATAAGGAATGAATAAGAGATGACTCTTAGAGTGAGTGAGCACCATTATAGAGAGAGAGAGTCACACATTGGGTTTGAGCTCAACCCAAGTATGTCGGTACCCGCTCTGATACCATTTGTCAGGACCGATTTCACATCAAGAATCTCGACATTGAGCAAGAACGAAGATGAGATGAGGAGACGGGATGAAGAGAATCAAAGATAATAAATGACAAGAAATCAGTACTTCTCTCTAAAGAAATAGGGGGAAGAAATTCCATATGTGTGTTGTGCATGACTGAAGTGCTAAATAGACAAAGCTAGGATAACTGTTTGACTTTGTGGAATAAGAAGTCAACACAATTGTCATTAAATCAAACTAAAACATGATAAATGACATCACAGTGATTTTGCTGAAAATTGCCTTGCTTGAGCTTAAGTGGATAACAATACCGACAATCTGACTTAGGTTACTGAATCTGAGAGGGAATTTGACTTGTAAGTGTCTGTGATCACGTAATTGACCGGTTTGATTCCTAACATAGTCCAACCTTTACCGAGCAAAAATATGCAAAATTAAGCAAATTACTGGAAATTACCAGAAAATAAGGATTTAACGGTGCAAATGAAAGCACTATGCTTTGATATAACCAAATTTGTTATAAAAAGTGAATTTGGGTGCTTTGTGCTTAAAAACATCAAATTTGGGAGTAATTTGTCAAATTTGAGGTCCATTTGCAATTTTAAGTAAAAATCAACCGTTTTGGTAAGTTTGGGCTGACCTGACTCAAGTTATTTGATTCAATAAGGTTTTCGGTCAAATGTGTGAATTTTTAAAAGTTCTGAGTCAATATGGTGTTTTTAACATGTTATGCACTTAGAAATTTTAAATATTCCCAAATTGCCCTTTATGAGCTCATTTAAAGCTTTTGCAAATCACTAAGTTCTCATTGGAGAATTTTAATGCTTTTGCTTCGGATGTTCTCATTTTTAGTAAATATTTTGACCCTTAAATCAGAAATTTTCATAAATAACTTGCTGTTAAGTTTTTCCTGTTGGCGATCTCGAGATCATTTTTGGCGATCTCATAAGACCAAGACTCTAGTCTTGGCGATTTCGCCTAAATCCTCTTGGCGATCTCGCCTTCACCAAACCTCTGTTTGGCGATCTTGCAGTAAACTTGGGTGTTTTCATAAAATAAACCAAGGATAAGCCTTGGCGACTTCGCCTAAAGGCTTAGCAATCTCGGGTTAAAAACGAAGGATACTTGGCGATCTCGCTAAAGGCTGTTTTGACTTGGCGATCTCGTTTTACCCGACCTTCTCTATATTTGGCGATCTCGCCTTATTTGAACCTTTTTGGCGATCTCGGATCCTATTAGCGATCTCGCCTAAATATAAAAGGGAGGAGGTTCACTTGTTTATTCTCATTCGAAAAACACAGACCCGCTTCTTCACTCTCTCTCGGCGAACACTCTGCACACCTCTTGTCCACCCTCCGGACATTGGATTCTCACCCAAACAAGCCTCTCGAGTCGTTCCTTCTGCAAAAAGGGTTGATTCGCACACCCTTTTCGCATCTGCAGGTTTAATTTTGTTACTTATTAGGGTTAATTTGGAGATTCTCTCGGTTCGGATGAAATTCTTTGGGCCGACGGTTCATGAATAAATTTAGGGTTCTTATCTCTGTTTCGGTTGTTGGATTTGCATATTGGGTTTCATTCTATTGTTCCTTTTCATCCCACTTCACCGATTTGAGGTAATTAAAGTAATCATCATCATCTGATCATAAACTGTGAACAGGGGCAGGGTTGTGAGGACTGTTAGTGAGTTCTTAATTTTTTTTAATATGAAAATTGTTGATTTAGAGTATCTCATTATGAATGAATCTAGTCTAGGCAGAATGATTTCACTCATAAACACATGAATCTCTCATTATTTGTGTTTATCAAGAACAGGGCCAAAATCTTCAAAAATAAAATGAGAGTTAGGATTCATAGGCTGTGTTGATTGA
>JBCNJP010009107.1:0-17541 GCA_039602395.1 Deinandra increscens subsp. villosa
ACCATGGGTTAGTAACCACAATTTTGATTCCCACGTAGTTGATATCTCATATGCACCCCACCATATCTGGTAGCCGAGGAACTAGGGTGATCATACAAAATAAATTACAGATACGGGTGCACAGGTAAATGTAATTTGTAGTGTATGGAAATCCTAGAGAATCCTACTAGGCAAGATAATGGTCGTAATTGGGAGCAAATTTCTGTATTATCTTTTCTCATGGGGCTAATGTTGAGTATGTTGAAATTCGACCGGATGATCGAAGTCATCTATCTTTGTAAATGCTATTGCGCATGATCTCATCTCTTACATATATGGATTCTAATCCATTCGTGAATCCTTTGAAACCTATTACGAATGGTAGTCCTGAAGGGACATCATTTCACTCGTGTACTTAAATGACAAGTTTTTGTTGACTACAAAAACTCTTCACGAAATCTTGACTGATTTTTTTTTCATATTGAATTATGACTCTACTCTTAAGACCTTGCCTTCCATATGAATCCCTGAAACTTTTGTGAACGTGAGGTAACTTAAAAACACCTTAACTAGGCGAATACCCAGACAACATTAGACAAACTAAGGAATGAAGTATATCCATCGAGCACTGGAGCATATCTTTTGGCTAGGAAACTCTTGTGAAGTTTCTCTATGTGGTCGTGTGCTCCCTGATCTTTCTTTTGCAAACAGCTTCGTTACGAACGCACAAACTGCCTACCTCACCACAAGCATGATCATTTATTGTTAGCGTTTCAACTAGTTAACATCACCGATGATGGAACTACCTTGTACCATTATCACCATAAAATTTTTCAACGTCTTTAATGAAAATTCTATCTACCCCAATCAAGATGCGTTCTAAAAATTATGCTGTGTTTAAAAAAAAAATTAACTGTGTTGTTTTATTTCCATATACTTGTGCGTTAAAGTTTATTTGCGAAAATATTAAAAATGTATATGTTGTAAATATGTGTGGATATATTTGCTTGACAAAATTGTTAATTAGAAGTTTGTCTCAATATTTTATCTCACCTTGAATAAGATATAAATATTTGCAGATATATATTAGAATGTTCAAAACATTTGTTCTATACATTTGATCGTGTGTATCTTTTAAAACTTCAGTTGAGCAAGATTTAAATAAGCAAATATTAACAATTTATTTTGGATTAACCTTTATTATCACCGGTCGTTATGGAAACTGACACGCACGTCGAGTCAATGACTCAATTGTCGAATCACCATCGTCCGTTCGTCTCGGTAGTGTCTTAGTCGCGCACTCCCAACTATGTACTCCATAGGTGACTCGTGTTATTCTTGGAGTCTTGAAGCTACATTATTTTTGTGCGCACACTTAGAGTGCCTGTGGAACTTGTTAGAAAATTTCTACCTATTGCTGATGATATTTTGACCCTGCATTTCCCCTTCTCACATTTGGAGTACACCAAGTTTCCTATATTTGGGTGATTAACTCTCCTTTTGGAGGATTTTGAGCCAAGTTATCCATATATTTTTGTACATCCTTTAACACCTCTATTATGACAAATATATCCGACGAACGATGATGGTATGCCTCGAAGGATTTTTACAGCTTGAACGTTGAGGCACTCGATAACTCTCCATACATGGATCCTTATCGCTATTCGAAAAGTTTTTTCGTTGTCAAAATATTTGGTTTTTGACAAAGAATTATAAATGGTGCGTATTTGGAAAAATGTATAAATATACGTATTTGGAAAATATAAAACGAACGTTTTAGTAACCCTTACATTTGTGTAAAGATATAAGTATTTTGCGATATAAATGTTCTAAACATTAGTTTATATTCAAATAAATACTTATAATTAAACATATAAGTATATTTTGGAGTACTCGTTATTGATATAACTATTATTTTATTATTCGATTTCATGGACGGACATTGTCATTTAATAATGTACTTTTCTTCGATTTTCGTAATTGTCATGTTCTTGGATATGTGCCATCTGTGACTCATTCCGGATTTACTAATCCTCGTTATGTCATGTTATGACATCATTTACTTTCGATTGAAGACACACTTATGTTTATGTGCTCGTTAGGTGTTTGGTAGTATACACAAGACCTGCTATTCACTACTGGCTATTGTTACTTATCTGGAAATTGCTCTACACCCAAAGGTGAGTTTCACGGCCCCTTTTTACCTATTTTAATCTTGTTGGGGGAGATTAACATGCAAACACTTGAAATGTTAGATAATTATATCACCTGAATGATAGTGGCACACTTATGATAATGTCCTCACTTTTAGAGTTACTGTTAATGTGGCATCAACGGGAACTTATTTAGTAGATATACTGGGTTTGACATCCCCACCCGGGTCAGTCGCGCTAAAACGATTGAATATCAAACGGGTGTTATAAACTTCTTAGCCTTAACGAGGTACAATTGAACTTGTCGAGCTTCAGTAATTGGATAGCTAGTTTATCTAGTCAAACGTGCACTGATTTCTTGAAAATAGCCTAGCTAGCTATTGATATATTATCTGGATTTTAAATTGAACTAGAATATGAACATGAACTGTTGTTGAACAATAGATTTACATTACACTGTAACTATTTATGAACTAAACCTGTGAACTCACCAACCTTTCCGTTGACACTTTTTAGTATGTTAATTCTTAGGTTGCAGACGTTCGAGTATCACGAGTACGCATGCATGAGTCTTTGAAACACTTTTAGCGTCTTTGGTCAAGTCACGTCACGTCACCTTGGGTGATGGTGTTTTACTTGAATACTTTTATTCTACTCACGCTTCCACATTTGTAAAACTTTGTATTTAAATTTTAATGAAATATACAACCCTTATATATATTACCAATCGTTTGGTGTGACTAATGGACTGCGATCCTGCTTTGTCATGCTCCCTGCAGTGGTATTTCGCGCGTGGATTTTTTGGGGTGTGACTGCCAACCACACTCACGAACACTCTCACTCTCTCACTTTCATTCTCTCTCATTCTATCACCCTCTCGAAAGCTTTTGGCTACCATTGACCACCAACAATCACTATCTACCACCATCCATCACCACTCACCCGTAGGAGCCCACAACGACTAAGGTAAGCCCACTCACCCTAGGTTCAATGTACAAGCTTTCTCTACCAGTGAATAACTTGTTTAAGGTTTTAGGAGCAACCATCGGAGACTAGGATCACCCAAGGCTTTGGATTCTACTCAAACTCTAAAGGTAAGTACCTACTTAGTGATATTATTTGATATATACGGGCTTGGGGTCACATGCAACCATGTATTCGATTGAGTTAGGCTATCTAAACACAACATCACTAGAAATTACATGCATGCAATGGTTAATACATGATCACAATGACTATAACGTTCAGATTTGATGATTTATACGGTTTACCAATGATTATTTTAGCATCAACAAGGTGTTTGAGTCACATGCAAAAGCTTAGAAACATTTGGATCATAATCCTAGGCCGGGTCAAACCCAATCCAAGAACGGGTGACCCAAGGGTACCCCAAAGTTGGAATTTAAGCCACAGATCAAAATCACCAAACCATAGTGGGAATTGGTTCGGGCCACCAAATACACACATGCATGCATGCAACCACATGCATGTTAAACAAATGAAAAACCAGCCCAATAGCCCAAGTAAGCCCACTGAATCGACTAGAAAACCCAGCGAAGCGGGACACCAAACTGGTCCAGTTGGCACAATGGATTAGGTGAGGCAAATGGTATTCACTGATAGGGTTAGTAACCCAACAAAAGTCGGGTCACACGAGTAATACCAAACATACCCAATTGGGTTTCCATATGCACTCGGTAAGGGACCCGAAGCCATCATAGGCCCAA
Organism: Deinandra increscens subsp. villosa; assembly: GCA_039602395.1. Classification (NCBI taxonomy): domain Eukaryota; kingdom Viridiplantae; phylum Streptophyta; class Magnoliopsida; order Asterales; family Asteraceae; genus Deinandra; species Deinandra increscens. The sequence goes on from JBCNJP010009107.1 coordinate 3,860, forward strand.
CGCTCACCATTAGCGGGTTGTTAATACACGTCAGGCAGGCCCAAGTTGCCACTGCCGGACCTAACTTCCGGATCCAAGCCTTAACCCACGGTTAGGGCCGTCGGGTCAGCATAGTTGAAGCCCAAATAACACGGGCTTATTCCCGAACCCGTATCCGATGATCATTCTAACTTAAAACACTACTTTTACTAACTTATAAAACTTGTATTATTAATTGTCCATAACATAACTATTGTCCTTAACTTAGGGGTTACTTATATAATTGTTTATAATGTGACATTAAGAGGTTAAAACATAATAATAATATAAAAATGGTAGGACACTCAATCGATAATTAGGAACATGGACCACGTGCCGTTTAGCTCTTTGGACATGTTATTTATTCCTATGTTCTAATCTAGGTCCACGTCATAAGCTCGAGATCACTAACCACGTCATAAGCTCGAGGTCACTAACGCAATCTAAAACCGGAATCCCTAATTTAATGGTACTATTGTTTACACATCTTTATTGTTGTTCTGGTAAACTTTTCCCCACTAGACATGCATGTACATAATTTTAATTCCTTGGTAAAGGAGCCGTGGGTAATATGGGTACCGCTATTTGGGGATAATGCCCCCACGTCCATGTGCCCAAGAATGTGACTCCCTCACGTTGGCGGCATAGTACTTTGGGCACATCGAGACCCCATGGTTGGGTTCACTAAACTATGTTTTATAACGGGATGACCCTATGGTCGTATGGTCCCGCGCAAAGCAATCGGGTAAGGACCATGGAAAATAGGGGATGGTTGATTGTGAAACTATTCTTTACATTTATTAAACTACATTCCGAGTACTTACTATTCTTTTCTTTGCTTTAGAAAACCTTTTGTGCGTGTGTAAAACCGTAATCTCACCAACTTTAGAGTTGACCCTTTTTAGCGTATATTTCAGGTGAATAGGACTTATGGAGGAGCTTGGAGCAGGGTCGGCGTCATGGGCATGGAACCAGTATTAGATGTAAAACGAGGTTTGTTATGATGGTTGAGAACCAGTATCAGATGTAAAACCAGGTTTGTTAACATGTGCCTGCTGACATTCTCTAGCAAAATGTCCAAGCTTGGAACACTTGTAACATTTCAACTTAGATTTGTCAAAACCCAATTTCCCATTAAAATCATTAGTAGTTCTTCCATGTCTCTTGAAAAACCTCATTGATCTTTGACCTAACATAGCATATTGCCAAGATAAATCTAATTTATTTAATTGATCATCATCAAGTTCATCAAGATCATCTCTAGTTATTTTTGCATCAACAACATTATTGATAACCAATCCAAAAGATGAAGAAATTAAAGCAGCAATCATTCTAGCACGATCATCCGTTGTTTCAGCAGAAAAAGCATTCTGATTTGTGAAACCTGGAATGGTAAAGTTGCAACCGTTTGAAGAATTAGAAGTTCCAGAAATTACAGATATAAAAGCAGTACTTGGTGTAGAACTAAGACTTGGTTTTGCTTTAGCATTCAGACTTGTAGCATTTTCACCATGATATAACTCTGGATTTTACAATTTAGTAGTTGATTTCTTCGAATTCAGCATTTCCATTTCTCGAGCATGAAGTTTACCAATTAACTCGTGAAATGTTAATGTAGAAAAATCCTTATCATGAATAAGCAACAAAACATAATTTTTCCATTTTTCTGGCAAAGCCTCCATTATCTTTTATTTTAATTCTTCATCAGTCTTCTCAATTCCAACAATCTTCATCTCACTCATAAGATGTGAAAATCTTGAAACAAGAGTCGTGATGTTTTCAATCTTATAATGTTGAAAATTATCAAACTCTTTACTTAACACCTTCTTCCGACTTTTCTTGTATAGATCATTACCTTCACACCTTGCTGATAAAGCATCCCATAATTGTTTTGATTTCTTGCAAGTACTAAATTGATGTAACAAATCAGTGGGTAATGCCATTGTAAGATAACCAAAAGCTTTTTGTTCAAGCTCATATAGTTTCCTTTCAGCATTATCAAAGGTATGAACTTCTCTAAAATCTCCTTGATAAGTTGGATGTTGGTAAAGTTTCTTAATCGGAATCCACAAATCGATATCATTCATGCTTATGTAAGTAGAAAATTTTGTTGCTTCCAATTTTGGTAGTCTTCCAACTTTAACAACTTGGGAACTTTCTAATTTGTTCCAATTTCATTGTCAAAGTTCAACATGGTTTGCATTGCACTTTGCATAGCAGCAAAAGCTTGAAAATCCGACATCTTTGAAATTTTTTCCAAAACTCTGATTATCTGAACCTTATCTAAACCTTAATATGTGATCCTAACTATATCCGAACCTCACCCGAACCTAGCTTAGCCGAACTGTAGCCGATACTCAAACCAATCCGAACTGAAGATACTAGCTCGAACCTTTTTCGAACAAAAACTATTGGAACTTTGACCGAACCTTGGACGAACTTGAACTTTGGACAAACAAACCCTAGCTGAACCTAGAGTTCGGACAAAAGACTATAGCCAAACGTGGAGTTCGGAGCAGTTATTTAGAACATAAAAATGCTTCAGCCGAACCTGACCATTTTTCGCTCAAAACGCTCGATTTTAGATAGTTTTTTACGAGATTTGCAGCAGTTGATCAGAACAAATGATGAAAGATTATTTAGGAATGAAAGTCTCACGAAATACATGACCGAAATGATCTAGAGCTCGTAAAAACACTAAAAAATCACCAAAACAACACATTTTGTTTCAAAAACTCCAAAAATAACAACCACAGATCAGTAGAATGAACTAGATAGCTCTGATACCACTTAAAAATGCGTGAGCATCGGATCGTCTACTTGATCTAGCTAATTCGGATACGAAACACATAATTAAGAGTTATTTTATTGATCGAAAGAACGATTACAACTCAGAAACACTTAGAACAGAGACTCAGAGAAACACCATGGAAAACACACACTTAAGTACAAATCTCACACACTCTGTCACTCATTACAAAGCACAAACTCCTATGTATAGTCGAATGGCCGAACCTCAGGCGAACTAGAGATTCGCCTGATCCGAACCTCAGGTTCGGACCAAGTTCAGCTGGCAGCTATCCTTTGTCTTGATCTTCATATTATCTTGACTTGATACTTCACACGACGCACAAATTATGTATCAACAAACACGCCCTGTGCCACTGACATTAGAAGAGACAAAACTCTGTTCGTATGACACAGCACGACCCGTGCTTGATGGAGCACGCCCCGTACCATTCTCCAGGATTTTCCTACAAATGCTTGTTCTCCCTCATTTCTCAACTCGCTCAATTCTTTTCTCTCCCCCTCACTTGTAGATTAGTTACCTAGCCACTTGGTTCCTTTGTATCTTCAACTTGTCTGATTCAGTTGCATTTTTGTTTGAAGCTCTGTCTTCATGTTCCGAATAACTTTTTGAAAATTTGATGAGCGGACCAAACCACGGATCAATTTTGTGCATCCGGATCATCTGGTCCGGCGGACCAGTTGCGGATCACTTTATCATGCGGATCACTTGGTCCGGCGGATCAGATTCGTTGACCGCGGATCAGTTTGGTCAAACGGACCATCTCCGGATTAGTTTGAAAACATTGACCAAATGTGGTCCGGCAGACCAGTTGGTCCGGCGGACGATCAGTTTATCGAACAGTCAATTCGAATTACATGCATTTTTGAAGTGTTTGTTTTGGAATCAAAGACCAAGGGTTCACTCTAGAGTATATTTCGACTCTAATAATGTGTTTCATACACACGAACATTGAGTAAAACCTGTTAAACACACATCAAGTCGGTTTCACTTTAAAACCGAAACTTAAATCTCAATTTTAAATCGAAATAGACAACCATTGCAGAAATCAAGACCATGAATCTGTGCGTATTCAGTCAATCTACCTGTAGCAACAAAACTTTTGAGCAGCACTTCGTTATCGGATGAAAAATCAAGAAAATACGGCTGAGAGGGGTTTGGGGTTTTCTGTGTTGGAGATATGTGGTCCGCAAATTATGAGTTCTCACGGACCAGAATTCCCATTTATACCCAATGTGGTCCGCCAGCGGACCAGCTGGTCCGCCGGATCAGAAAAAGACCACTTTGCCCCCGATCATCAAATTTCTCATTTTTTTATCAAAACATTTAATTTCTTAAATTTCAAACATGATGAGCTGATTTAGCATCGATTGTGATTCATTTTTAAACAAGAATTTTTCATCACTGAATTCAGTTGACCAAAAATAAACCAGAATGAAAATCTTTTTGATTTTTATCAAATTTATATCAAAACACACTAAAATCTTTTTGATTTTTCGAGCTTATGCTAAAACACACCTAAAATCTTTTTGGATTTTCTAAAATAAGCAAAACAGCAAACCAACAGAAATCAGGAAATCAAAAACAATAAGTTATATTTTTGTGAGAAAGATCACAACGTGAGATCATATCAGACATAACGCATCATACACACTTCAATTTCAAAATACTAAGCATGCAAGCCAAATTGTCTGAGAATACAACCATTTGGTTTATTTCAGCTAAAGCAAGTCATATTTATAGCTTCCTGATATGAAATTAAGTGTATTTATCAAGCATTAATAACATGGTACCCACACGATCAGGAATACTGGCAAACTGCTTATTTCATTTTTATATTTTCTTTTATTCAAGCCAAGTTACTTGCAGCAGATTTCTCATACTGATAATGTAAACTTGCTTATACATAACAGATTTTCACAAAGATATCTTGCTCATGATGTTTCTTGCAAAAAGAAATCAGAACCCTAAACAAACAACAATCAGGTCGGCCGGTAAGCACGCAGAGAAAGTCTGATTGTTTAGGAAAATAAGAAATATAAAATAAAGCAGAAGTTGTATAATCTAACAACAATCAGGTCGGTACTCACGTACACGCAGAGAAAGTCCGATGGATTATACGAAACACCAAGAAAATAAAGCAGAACGTCAAACGAACAACAATCAGGTCGATCTTTCGATACGCAAAGAAAGTCCGATCGTTTGACAAAATAAAGAAAATCAAAAAAGTTTAAATCTTTCAAAATAAAGCAAGCATACATCAGAACATCTCTTTATTCTGTTTTTGGTATTTTCATCTCTCATTATGCCAGATTTACACAGTACCCATCACAGTGTGTAGCCACAATTATCAAGCAGGCATTATCTTTATATCATACTCACATATATCAGACTACTCAGCACATTCAATCAAAACAAACAAGTACCTACAGCCTTTCTTTCTACTCTATCCATGGCAGATAACGTATGCTGATGTACCATCATTTCTCACAAGGTCGGATCAAAATTTCTCAATTTTAATTTTTCAATTTTTATATGTTTTAGCTTTTTCAATTTTTTTATGCTTTTTTTTTCTTAAAACAGAAAATACACTATTTTTGTATTTTACAATTACTCCCCCTAAAAAGCAGAAAAAACAAAAGAAATAACAAAACAAAAAATGAACAACTGAACCAGATCAAATAGCAGTTAACCGAGTAACCCCATTGATTTTCAATAAAAATTGAAAGCGAACTTTATCAAACGCTTTTATCAGGATCAGCAGCATTGACATCTGCCATTTCAGCATCATCATCATCATTTCTTTAATCTTCATCCATCTCTTCATCGACATCAATTCCCTCAATCATGTTTGGGAAAAATGGAACTTTAGGTCCATCATACTGACCCATCTGGTATCGCGTGTAAGAACCTGATATCATCCTCCTAGGAACCAAGTATAGTAGAAACTCGATCAAATTAATACTCAATTATTTAATAAACTCTCCAAGATAATATTTTTTGTCGGTCCCGACTCGGGGATAGGGTGCTAAATTAATAATTCGCTAAAATTATAAGATAATACATTTTTGATAATTTCTTTAGACCCCATATAAAATATAAATTAATAATTCCTTATATATAGCATATTACATGAATGATTTATGAAGGTTTATTGAAAAATGACTCAATTGTCTTTTGTTTTTTGTTGAAATCAATTTCCCCTTGCATCTCGTCTCTAATTTTTCTTAGCATGGTAAGAACTTCTGGTGTTCTTTTTTCATAGCTCAACAAGAAATTGTTCAATGTGATTGCCGCTTTAATAGCTTCGTTTCGCGAAGGGGGCTCCATTGTAGAACTTTCATTATCTTCTTCATCGATATCATCTTTATTAATTCCAATAACGCTTTCAATAATTTCTTCATCAGTCAACAACTGTGTAACTATATTTTATTCTGGGTGAGTCAGAACATCTTCGACATCCATTGCATTGCAATAACCCAACTCTTTGATCAAATTCTGGAGTTCTTGAGTGCTTTCACCACCTTCATCTGAGTTCTCAAAAGTCGTGTTATCTGTTGATCGAAGTTTACAATGACGAAAGCAGTTCGCAATTGTATTTGCACGAACATCCATACTCCATGCTGAAATTGCAAGATTCATTGCATCTAATACATTTATTTTTGTTGGATTTGGAACCCCTAATTCATAACCCTCCATAAGACTTCTATAAAAAAGGTGGGAGATTGAAGGTTTCTTTCAAATTGGGCCGTTCATTTGATACATGCATTGTATACAATAATTAAGTGGAAGCTTGAAAGGTGTTTGTAAACTAAGTATTCTACTATAAATTAATAAAATATTAATTAATATATAAATTAATAATGATTAATTCATCGATTACTTAATAACTCTTTTAATTAATAATATTGGTGGTCCCAAGTGTATTATTTTATAGAGTTTGTATTATTTTATAGAGTTTCTACTATATGGTTCTGTCTTTTGCAAGTTCGGGTAGTAATGATCAAGGATGGCTTGTATGAATTTAGGATACATCAAGAACTTCTCTGGTTTTCTTGTTGGATGCAAGTTGTAGTCCATCCATTTAATTATTTACGTTGAGAGGTTGAAACTAGCACCGGATGCTAAACCATGTAGTGCCCAGGCTGTTTCTTTCACAAAGTTGTCTGTTCCAGACTTTCTTGGAGCAAAAGCAGAAATGAAGAAAGTGATGATGCACTTCCAGTTTTCTGGGAACAACGTCTTCTTTATCTTCTCATTTGATGCTACGGAGAGATTTCCTTGATAGCCCATCATGAGGATTGTGTCTTGCCATTCTGCCTTTGGAAAAGAATCAAGGCACAGTGCATCATTTAACTGTAGCACTTCTCGGACCCTTTCCTCATTTATTTCAACATACACACCTTGAATTCTTGATCTGATGGATTTGGAACCATTGTTAGCAACGAATGTGTTGGCATTGTTCCAAAAAGCATTTATTATACCCAAGCTAATGACAGGCTCCATTAGGATACCAGTGATCCAACTTGAGTTTTCCAGAATTCTAAAGGCCTGTTCATATAATCCGGCATCTGTCCAGCTTCTGTTAATTTCACAGAATTGATTGTGTGATTATGAGAAATCCAGAGGGGCATTGGCTGCTCTTTCTAGTCTGGGGGCCATCTGCACATAAGAAAAAACATGATTACATCAAATTTGACAAGTCAAATGAATGTCATGTCACACCAGATTCGTGATAGTGACAGAGCTTTTCAATTAACTTACAAAGATATAAAAGAAATTTACTTAAGGCATAGGCTCAAATTTTTCAAACATAATCAATTTAGTTCAACAGAGGATGTTAGTGAATTTGACCCAAATTCCAGTAATTTCCCTTGAACATAGTAGTTTTATTGAAGAGTTGACTTTGGTGAAGAACTAAGTGAGTTTTGACTCAAGAATACTTGTTTGAGTTTTATTTTTATTAAAAACTTAAGTAATGGGAAATTGTGACAGAATTTGAGAAGGTTTGGGAAAGTATCACTCAAATGAGTTAACTTTAGTTAAAAAGTCGACATTTTGGCCCAAATGACTCAATGGACTCAAGAAGGAATCAAGAAGTGATTCCCCCTAAACTTGTGTTTTCCACAATTTGAATTATTGATTCTGGGATCAAACAGGATTCTTGAATCATATTTTCTTAATTCAGCATGAATTGAGCAGTTTGAGACACTTACGAACACATATATTCTATTTAACTACTTGTCCAGGAGTAATATGAAAAATTTTCACTTAAGCATATACAAGATGTCAAATGATGAATCATAATACATGCATGAAGTTCTGACATGCTTAACAACATAACCAAAGTCAAATAAAGTCAAGTAAAGGAACAAGAAGCATTCAATATCAAATATGAGCATCAACATCAAGGTCAGAAACAAACAGGAGCAATCAGCCCTAAATTCTAACCTAGCTAGCTAGCTTTTATTTTCTTATAAGTGTGATATGAGCTTCAATAGTTCCTAACCTAACCATTTATGTAGAATAAAAGATAAGGACTCATAAGACTATGACTAATGTGCACGTCATTTCATTAAATCAAGTAGAGTTTCTCAGAATTACAAAAATTTAGCATTCTAAGTCATATTTCATGAGATTTATTGAGTTATTGCATTATCAGTAAGTAGAACAATCCACCTAAATGGACAGAAGTCAAATTTCCAATACTTTATTTGAGAACAGAATACATACCTCGAAGAAGATCTCATGTTTGCTAAGATCTAATTAAGATATTTCTAGAAATCAACAGGTTCAAAGCTTGATCTTGTATTGTGATCAATCATGAACTGATTAGAAATTGGCTAAGGTTATTCAAGCTGATTGAGTGAGATCAATGAATTACCCTTGTGTAGCTCAATAATTGTATATCAAGAATTGCTAATATTTCAGGAAACATACCTCTTTGATGATCTACTTTGAGCTAAGATCAACATAAGAGACAAGAAGATCTTGTAGTGTTTCTGTATCTGTTATTAAATCAGGCAAAATTTGTTAAACAATTGATTGGTAGCCACACACAGCCTAATTAGGGTCAAATTCATCAAACATGAGTAAATTTCACAAGATTCGACCTAAAAAGTCAACTATGCATGCAATTGTCAAAAACTAAGTTAAGACTAGTCAAACATTGCAGATTTAACCTACATTGAGTTCAAACCTATGCTAGAGAAGTTAAAGTCCAAAAATTGACTTATTTTCACTAATTAAAGCTGCATATCTAGTGAAATTCAATTGAAGGAAGAAATCTAACAAAATGGTCAAAAGTAACCTCTATGTCGTCAATTTAGCCAATTTTATTACTAAAGCAACACAAAAGCAACAAATGTTACCACTTCATATCAATAATTCGCTTCATCAAGTTATTTGAGTCAAATGACTCTTATTGGAGTGAGTTTGGCACACTTAAAGTCCAATTTGGTCAAACGGACACATTTGAGAAAATTTCACCATTTGAACCAAAAGATGAGATTTAAATACAAATTTATCCCATTTAGGACTTAAACCGTCCACTAAATCCATTGTTTTTGTTTCTTTTAAAAAATTTAGAGTTTTGACAAAGTATGTTCCAAAATTCCAGTTTATTTCCAAACGGGTCAAACTTAGACATAGTCTAGTTTAGCTTTTAATATTGAAGCTCTTAAGACCCGGAATGTATTTTGAAACATCCTAATGCACCACATTGGAGTTTATGGAACAAACATGATCAAACAATCTCATTCATTGTTTAGAATTTTCATAAACTGAGAGATTAATAGTGGATTATTCTATCAAGACTACAAGATCAATTTCAAGTTCCATAGCATAGAACTAGCAATAAATCTCAATCAATTATTATGTTTGCATCACTGTTAACTTTCTCAACTGAGTTGGATTCCAAATAAACACAAAATTGTAGACCCCAGCTCTCAATTTATTGAATATTACGGCCCCTGTCCTTGACCAAAACAAATTTAAAGTGAGATTCAAGTACCCATGAATGAAAACTATTCATTTATACTCGATTCAATCACTATGAATCCGCCGAACCTAACAAACTTCTTATGTGATATCAAGAACACATATTGATGACCGTAAACTACCCCTTTTCGAGGTCAGATATGTCACACCCCCAATTTCCACTAACGGAGTTTTACCGTGTGGGGTGTGAACCAGACCAACACCCGAGTCATTAGTTACATCAAACATAAGTTAAGGGTTCAAAATGTAAATATATTTCCAAACGGGAAATATCAAACCAGAGTTTAAGTTTAGTAGAAGCTTATAAAAGTTATGTTGCGCAAAACAAGCGCCCGATAAGTAAATAAAGTTCAAGATAAAGGTTTTAAGAGCAAGTTCCCAAAATAAAGTTTAACCAGCGCATGTGCCCAAAAATCCGATTCTCCTAGCGTCCTGCAAAGCATTCATAAGAGAAAGTGTCAACTAATGTTGGTGAGTTCACATAAGCACATAAGTATAACTAGTATAGTTATGTAGTACGAATACAACAATTTTTTTATTCGTATGTAAGCATGTATATTAACAGTACAATCCATATCGTAGGTAGCGAGCCTAAGTTCATGTCACTAAAACGTTCGCAACCGAAGCTGACCAATTAGTTGTAGGAATAATTCCTTACGTGGTTTGCCTTCCCCGTGTCTACTCGATCACGGTAAGTTAGGCTGACATTGTCCTCAGTCCGACCGCCAGTCGGGTGGTGCATCTCGTGCCCGCTGACTGGGGTTTGTCAGACCCTAGTAGTACTACCCAATATCCCCTCGCTATTTGCTATTAACGGTTCGATAAGTAAGAACTTTAAAAGATAAAGCATTTTACGAGAACATGTGATATATATTGGATTTCTACTTTAATCATACATAATAGTTGTCGTGTTATCACCCTAACCCGGGTGTAACGTGTTTGCGTATGTTATCGTCCAAAACCGGACGTAACGTAATGGTTGTGTAACTCACCTTAGGGTGCGCTGCTACAATTTAGTAAGACTCCGAGTCTTGCGTAACTACCAAGCACCTACTGAATTTACATACGTAAGTGTGTATCCGCACATGAGTAACATAGCCTAGACGATGGTATTGATATCAACGAATTCCAAGTATGACGTAGGTGACAATTTCAGTACGTGGTAAAAATATTTATTCAAATAGAGTTGGTGATGACGTTTAACCGAAATCACAAAAGACAACAAAAAAATGCGAATAAAAGTTAAATATTATATCTTTATGAAAATCGAGTAGTTAAAACGCATTTTAAGTATATATATATATGTATATATATATATATATATATAGATTTATATGTATCTTTGCATTTGGATAGGTTTATGAATATATATATATATATATATATATATATATATATATATATATATATACTCCCGAACAAAAGAAATGTTTATATTGCGAAATTCGCCCAAATATAATAATCGTATACGTTTATTTTCCTGTAACTGTAAGGATAAATAAAACTTTCATATTTATTTATTTATTTTAAATTCCCAAATACGTTTATATATATATATATATATTTTTTTTCCAAATGCAAATACACACTCACTAAGGATTATATTGTCCAATGTAGTAATCAAATTATATAAACCTATGAGAGAAAACGAAAATAACTATGCTTTATGAGGGTTCCTACGAGTTCAAAATGACTTAGCGAACGATTTGCGGGTTAAAACAAAACAAGAAAAAGAATGAGGGCAGTGGGGTCGAACCATGACCTCCGGTTCCCTACACAACACCCAAACCAGTGGGCTAAGGCTGCGTTTGGTTAAAAGTCAACTGGGAATGCTTTTGAATAAACAGGAGCATGGATCTGGTTCTTTTGAAAATAAAAAAAAAGTTTGGGAGAAGCTTGGTCTCGAACCCGAGACCTGAATGTCAACAACCAAAGCCCGAACCACCCGGACACCCTGCCAACTGATTTTTATCCTGCCAACATAATACATATAGTGTTTATAGCGGGTATCATCATCTTCCCCAAAACTCCTGTGGCCGGAGTTTTATTCCGGTCACCGAAAAATCACGAAACCCAGATTTTAAACCAAAAAAGAATGTGACTAACATGGGAAAGCAGTTACCTTGAGAAAGAGATGGAAAACAGTGAGTTTTTGAAGCCGAAACGTGACCCGAACCTTGAACGCGAACACTGAGCACCGCAATGGAACTCGAATCCGACTTCTCCTGTTGCTCAGCAAAGAAAGAAGATCTCGAGGGTTGTTAGATGGTGCTGATTCGGTGGAGATTTAGGCCGAAAATACGAGTTCACCGGAAAACTTTAAAAACGAAAAAAGAAGGGAGAGAGCTCGAGAGGGGTTGTGTGGTTTGTAATTGAACGACTCTTGAGTAAACATGTGATTATAGTAATCAATAGGGACTTGAATGAGGGATTGATTTGCTAAATTTGAAACGACGATGAGGAGGAGGGTCGGACGAAACCGCTTCACGAATTACAGCTCGTAAATGTCATTTATGTGACTATTGGCAAATGACATAATTAGTCCCTATACAATTTACAAGGTGACACAAGGTTTAGGGTAATTACATAAATGGTCACTCAAGTTTTCTCAAAAGAAAAGGGTTTAGTAATTGGCAAGAATAGTCCCTCGTGTTTACAAAAGGCTAACGGGACTAACGAAAAAAAAACGTAAATGATGACCAAACGAGTGTATGCATCTCAACAACGTATAACGTGTAACGTATATGAGAAATATAAACTTAAACGACCAAATAAAATCATGGATAGCAATCTCTAATTATCCGCTTAGATTCACATAAAATCATAGTTATAACTCCATAACTATATATTTTTAAATTCCTATAAAATTATAGAAACACTTTGTCTGAATACGTGATACACCGTCACATAGAATCATAAAATGACGTGCGTATATATATACATATATACCACGTAAAAATAATAAATATAATTGCCACATAAAATGACAAAACGTTTTCGTGAAACCATAAAATATGATTTACATAAAATCATAAAATATAATTATTCAAGTAAGTTAACCGACGTCTAGACTCATGTGTAATGTTCGTGTAACGGTTCTAGTTAACTGATGTAATGGACGTTTACTAAAGATAACACAAGTTATTAACAGGGTTAACCTAGGAAATTGCCGGTTGTCACATCATCCCCTTGTTAAGGAATTTTCGTCCTGAAAATTTGCCTTAAGTTGATACAGTTTCTGTGGAAGGAAAAGAAAAATTTTAGGGTTGCTACATCATCCCTTTGTTAAGGAAATTTTGTCCCAAAATTTAACTCATACCTTAATTAGATGTTGAGGCCTGATCAAATATGTGAGGATATTTCTTCCTCATCTGTTCTTCTCGTTCCCACGTGAACTCCGGTCCACGCTTAGATTTCCATCTCACTTTGACGATGGGAATTTTACTTCGTTTCAGTGTTTTCTCCTCACGTCCCATGATTTCCACGGGTTGTTCAATAAATCGCAGTTGTTCATCGATTTGTAGTTCTTCTAACGGAACTACGAGAGTGTCATTAGCTAAACACTTCCTCAAGTTTGAAACGTGAAACACGTTGTGTACTCCATCCAATTCAGGAGGTAAATTTAGATGGTAAGCCACTGGACCAGTGCTTTCGGTGATCTCAAATGGTCCTACATTGCGGGGATTCAACTTCTCGCGCTTTCCAAAGCGTACAACGCCTTTCTATGGTGAGACTTTCAGCAGTACTTTGTCGCCGACTTCAAATTCTAACGGCCTTCGGCGTTTATCTGCATAACTCTTTTGTCTATCTCTTGCCGCTTTCATGCGGTTTCTGATTTGCACGATTCTCTCCGTGG